>CANYCX010767072.1:0-14570 GCA_948193385.1 Breynia disticha f. nivosa
TTATTTATTTATTTTATTTTTCCAACTTAACTTCATATCCACCTTATATCAACCCTTTTTATTTACTTTTAACTATCATTTATTAATTATTCAATCATTTATTATCGTTATTTTTAGACGAAAAATTTTCGGAATGTTACAATTATGGTGTGTGTTCATAAGAAGAAAAGAAAGGGGGGTTTGCCTAAATGCGCGAAAGAGAGTGGACTCTCTCTTTAATATGAAAACAAGGAGGATTTGCCCAAAACGCGCGAAGAGAGTGGACTCTCTCTTCATTATGAAAACAAGGGGATTTGCCTAAAAGAGAAAACGGAAGTGGACTCTCCCTTAAGAAAGGAAAGGCTCCGGAGCAATTGCATTGTGTGCTTGCATTCGCATAACCATGTATGCATTCATTCATTTCTATCATGATATAAGTTTGGTTTGTTTGGATTATTATGTGTATGTATGAAATAAGTATGGGAATGGTTGGCTTATATGTATGAGTTATGGAAATGATGAATGATGTGAAAGTTGACGATTATATGGTGATTGGAATGCAACAGATTTGTATGATGCTATATGTTGAGTTTGTATAGAAATTGTGGTTTGTATGTTTGGTGTTTGATTAAAGTGTTAAGGTGAAGGATGTGTTGAGATTTTGAGTTGTGAATGCTTAAAGTGTGCTTATGAAATGCTAGTTATGTATGTGGTTGTTTTGTGTAAAGTTTTAAGTGTTTGATGTACTAAATTTATGATTCCAGCAGGTCAGAATAGGTTGGGAAACGACCTCCGAAAATCGTTTCCCAAGTCGTTCTACCTATGCTGCCAAACAGAAAGGGACAACGGCCTTGAGAACGACCTAGCATGGCCGTTCCCATGGTCCTGGCAGACCAGTTTTATGTTGGTTTTAAGGGTCAAACGAGTTTATTAGTTAATCTAATACGACGTAGCCTATTATGAACTAAAAAGTGATGGACTTAGGAGGACTTATTAATGAAAGATTATGGAATGTGATAATGTTGTAGGAATACTCTTAACCTTTAACACTTGATGCACCTAATACATATCTAAAGTACACTAATGCTCTAGGATGAATTCCTTAGCGAATAAAACACTTAAAAGATTGTATTTGACATGGCGACGGTGAGCCATTAGGGAAGCTAGGCGCGAATGCGTCTTTGTGTTCCACGAGCACACACGTATTGGTCGAAGGTTCCCCTGCTCATCAGCTTAAAAACAATAGGGTTTCACTTACTGAGTATTTCTATATACTCACCTTTGTTTTGCTATTGAATGTGTGCAGAGTGACAACAGCTGGTGGTCGGGACAGTATTTTTGGTGACGCTAGGAGGTGTGATACACGCGGATAGGTCGGCTCCTAGTGGACTTTTGGACACCACACATTTTGCATTTTGTACATCTATATATTTCATAGTATAGGTTTACGGTTCATGTATTGTTTTAAACCGAAACCATTCACTTTCGTATACTTTATACTTGATTTGTATTTTTTCCTTGTGAATGATTGTGCGTTGATTATTAAAAAAATGGTGAAAAATTCAAGGTTTATTCGAAAATGAAGTTAACGATTTTGGGGTTCACAAGACCACTCTCGACTATGTAGAAGACTAAGTCGTACTCTCCAAGATAGATCAATACATGTCCAAGTTGAGTTGTTGGGTTCAAATTCGGTCAGATCACTAGTTTGATTTTGGTTCGAGTTGTTGCAGGTTTGGAGCCGGTTTGATTATGGTTTGCTTTGGTTCAGTTCTTTTCTCAACCAGAAGTCAAAGTGTTGATTTTTCAAGCTTCGACCAATAGAATGCGACATGTAGCCCTTCCTCCTCTCAATTTAGAACACCAAACTGCCGACACTATTCTCTGTGAGCAGTATTTTTGCAACTTTGTCGTCTTCGTTCACTGCCTTCCTAACATTTTTCGATCACCAAAATTGAGACTATGAGATTTTTGAACATTTTGATCCAACGGTGGCATCAAAATCACAGAATTCCGGCAAAATTTTTTGCATTTTGGGCAGGGTTTTTAAAAATTTTCAGTCTCAGATTTCAACAAAAATTCAGAGACAATTAGATTTATTAGACATGCCAGCACTGTTTTTAGGTGAAAAGAACACTTCTTTTTTATCTAATTAGCCTAAGGCTCTGATAACAATGTAAGATCTCAGTCAAGATATGACACGCAACAATATGAGCTATAATTAAAAAAACTTACTTGCTTATCACAGCGAAAAAATTGAGATCTTTAAAAGAGAAAATTATGACCTCATTCTTCTATAGCCATTATTGTCGAATTGATGGAGTGTACTTTTGCAACCCTTTCTACCAAATGACTGAATAAAATGTAAGCCTAAAGAAAAGAATTGTTCGTTTCTTTGTGAGCCTAGAGAAAAGTCATGAAACTGGTTCAGCTCTCTCATTAGGGTTTCCTTAAAGTGTTTGGAGGCAGTGTAAAGAAGGGGAAAAAATGGAACATAATGGGAAGGTAATTAATTACTTGTGTTGGCGGAGGTGGAAAGTGTGACGCTCTCTAAAATTTTCAATCATATAATAGAAAAATATAATCATAGTCATAATCTCAACATCAATTTGTTTTAACATGGGCATATTTAACTAAATATCACATCACCTAAATTGTCAACAAAAAATAAGAGTGCGCAAAATAAATCACAACAGTAAACATTCAATAACATGTTCCTAAAAATGATGGATCTCCCGCGCCAACCAAACCAAAAAGGCCATATTCCCACCTTTCAAAATAAGGGTCTAACTAGGACAACCCCAACAAAAACTAACAAGTTGATAACCTAAAGGCTCTGCAATCACAACATGAAAGAAATGGTGAGATTTGATAAATCTCAGTAAGTGTGTGGCATCACACTTACCTAGCTATCTATAGTCTAACTACAAGTGTCAAGTTCATACATTTCATGCATGCATATACAACTCCGGTCTTGTTTAGAAACTAATCCAACAATTAAAAATATAATATCTTTCTTGAATAAAATATCCTAAGGAAAATTCATAAGCATAATCCATTATGATATTCGTTAAAGAAATGTCCCTACAAGTTCAATATTAAGCCACACTATAAATCTATTCCATAAAAAATAGAAGCAAGTCACTCAGCCAACGTCACATACTCAACATAAGTCTCACAACAATTCATACTAACAACACATGAATATAACAATAAGTTAATCAACTATTTTAACATAAACATCACAATGAACATCATTTATCCACTAAAAGATGAACAAATAATTCCAATAATCTAAAAGTAAATTCCATTAAATTTTCAACACAATCTAAACAAAACTTGTAATAAATGATGCATATGCAATATGACAATGCAAATGAGACTCACTCACAACCTGACTCTTTCTCTTTTAATCTCACACCCTGGCCAAATCAATCAAGTCCATGGACATTCCTTTCATTGAGTCTTATGCTCCAATTTTTATTTGAGCCTTAAGCTCTATCCTATGAGCCTTAAGCTCCTCTACCTCATTGAGCCTAAAGCTCCATATTTATTTGAGCCTTAAACTCCATTTGTATTTTCTCATTGAGCCTTAAGCTCCCACTCATTCAATCTCAATCTCTTCATGTCTCACAAACACATACAAAGCATGAAGAATGTGATGATAAAAATTCATAAATGTATTTTGAACAATTTCCATAATTTTATAATAATATCATATTCCTCAATGATACTTGAAAATGAAACAAAATAAGTCTTTCCACAAAAAATTCATGTCACTTTATAATCAATAAATTCAATCTCACAACTCTTCCCATTAACCAAGTAACTCATCAAACACCTACATAGGCATACCAAAACCAATTCATCAACATAGCATACCACTTCTCAACTTCTCAATTTACACATTAACATAACAGAATAATTCATCAAAATAAAATCAAATTTCAACTTGAACATCACCAAGACAATTGCATAACCATGACACATATCATATTTCACAACCAACATATATTGTCTTATTCAAATAGCATCAATTTTAATACAGGCAACCCAAAAATAATTTATCAACACAACATAACCAATTCACACATACAAAAAATTTCACACATATTGGCCAAATAGGTAAGCATTGTAAAGAGGCTATTTATAGCTAGGTAAATGCGCAACCGAAAACTTACCTCGTCTCTAGCGTTCTGAAACTCCACCGACATTTTCATTAAGCATTTTCACTATTCAAATACCCTACAATAACACGCTTTCATCAACCTCTTTAAATTACCCAAATTTTCTTTAAACTAATCATATTTTTCAACACTTAAATCCATTATATTTAATACGCAATCACATTCTTAATCAACCACTGCTCCTAACAAGTTTCATTTGTCATATTTTAACTTAATCTAACTTCTTTTCATGCCTAATAATTCAAAACGAAATTTCATATTCTTACCAAAACTCAAAAAAATGTGTTTGCTCAGTCCTCTTTGTTCCTATTTTAGAATCTCTTGCTTAGTTGGTTCCACTCTAAAATTTATATGACATTGTAGAGGGCATGTCAAGCTTCAAAATTCAACTTGAGTCACCCTAAACGAACACATGTAGCTCCAGATATGGGGTTCCAAAGATGGAGGAAAATCACAAACATAAAATCCACCAAAACCAAATTTTTAACATCTAATTCAAGAATACTTACCTCCATTCATTGATTCCTGAAGATTTGAGTCACCTATACCCACATGCAACACGTTTTTGCTTGTTTAGAAGAGTTTTGAGAGAAAAATAGTGTTTGAAAGAGAGGGAGTATATACAGAAAGGAGAGAAGAGAAAGAGGGGAGGTGGAAGAAAGAAATTCTGCATTTTCTCTCTCCTCCTCTTCTTCTTAATCTTTAAAAATGTTTAATTTTACCCCACTCTCATTTTTCTTTTAAATTTTGGCTCTTATCATTTTATTTTTCTTCATTGTCACTAAAATTTTCTCTTCTATTTTATCTCACTTATAATTATTATTTTCTCAAATAATAATTATTTTCAAAAATTAAAATTATTCTCAAGCATTACAGAAAAGACCGAAAAGAAAAGCTAAGTAAAGGTAAGGAAGGACATGTATTACCCTTGCTTCCCCTCCAAAACTTACACTCCGAATCGGATTGTACTGGACGTAAGATTATATTTTATACAATTTTTTCTATTTTTAACCTCATTAAAATTGTAAAACCCCAAATTGTCCCCTTATAATAATACCTTTTTTGCCGTATGGATATTTTGATCTTTTAAATTTGAAATAATAATTTTACGTTTCGTTATTTACTCTCATTTTTTTAATCTCCCAAACAGGGAGTGTACTCTTCCTTTTTTTTCCGTACATTACCATTACTCTATTAATTACCCTTACATAAACTCCATCCAAATATTTTACTTATTTATAGTATAAAGAATCACGTCATAAATGACAAACATATTATCAGTTAGTCTCACGTGACTCATTTAGTCGTGAATGAACATTTAAATATCAACATAAACAAATTAAATATTTATCACTTAATTTAGTAAAAATGAACTTTTAATTTTATAAAATGGCCAATAAATATGCTAGAAAATAAAATTCTTGAAAAGTAACTAACAAATTGATTGAAATGAAATCAGTGAGTGAGACCATCAAAATCTGTATCCTGATAACCAATAACCACAAAAATCCTACTTCAACGTGGCTTTAAATCAATCTAACACTACCATTTCTCTTTCACACCATCAAACCACTCCTTACTCTCTCCAAAAATCCCTGTTTCTCATTTTCTTCTTCAATCCTCTACTGTCTTTTTTTTTCACAATAATAGAATACCTTAATTCTCTATCAATTTAACAACGTCTGTGCTTGCTATTACTACCAAACGCTATTCTCACACTTCATACCACACCAACTACTAGTTTCTTTTTGTGATCAATTATTCATCTTTGTATCTTTTCTTCACCACACAAGTTTCAAAATTGTCCATAAAAAAAATTTATAAAAATTCTGCAAAAGCAATTGATGAATTGGTCTTTCCGATAAAAGCCACATGTCGGTAGAGCGATCTTTCGAGGCATGGGAAGAGGTCCAGCGCCATGGAAGAGACCTTGCAGACCAACTAGCTCAAGGCTTGACTGGCCTCATTGCAAACCCACCTGCTTTTCAATGGCCAAATCCTCCGAAACCCAACATCTTTGACCTAGAATTCCCCGTAAAATCGGACTTTAACAAGAGGGATTTCAGTGTTTTAGCTGACACTAATGGCATCAATGGTGTTTCAGCTATTCTTGATATAGGGAATAGAATAGGGCAAGTTGGAGCTGATTTGGGAGCTTGTTTGAATGGAGTGGTGCATCAGTTCTTTAGGAGCTTGCCGGCGCCGTTTAAGAGTGAGGAGAGTGTGTTGATGGGAGGTCTGAAGGTGGACGGGAAGAGAGGGGAGGTGGGGTTGGATGAGTTTGGATTGGTCAGTGAGAGGTTTAAGGAGTTGGGGTTTGTGGAGAGTGGAGGTGGTGGCGGCGAAAATTCGGAGGGGGTTGTTGTGGTGGAGGAGGTTGCTGGATTTAATTTGAAGTCAATTGGACTTCTTGGTAAACAACAGGTATTGAGTTTTTTGCATTTTTAGCTTTGATTGATTGGTAATGAGTTGTTTTTTTAGAGGTTTTGATTGCTTGTATGGTTGTGGTTTTGATTTTAGCGTGATGAACAATCGGGACTTGAAACTTGAAATTTTACAAGGTTTTTTGCTTTGTTTAGGAAAGCTTTTTTATTAACTGGAAGTTATTGCTCATGTCAATTGATTTAATGGGACTGATTTTTTAAGTGATCCTTCCCCCATTCTGTTGTACTGGAAAGTTTAGGGAAAATGAGACGAAGACTGGAATATACTGCCTACTAGTAGTGATCATTTTAATTGATTTGATCCACTATATATTAATATGGTCTATATATTGATATTTGATCATTTTAATTTGGTTCTCTGGTACCTTGTGTTTGGGAATTCCATTTGTTGAAACAATTACTTCACTGCTGATCCAGACATACACGTAAGCATAGGAAATATATGGGTTTTCTTATAATTTCAATATGGTGTGTAGTGGCGGCCATAAGAATAGGTAACCTGATAATCTCAATTGTGTTCGGCTTAAAAAGTGTCACTTATCGCTACCATATTTTGAAGCTTTTTTTTTGCACATATGTTATTGAGAATATTTTGTCAGTTGACTTAAATACTCTGGAAAATATTTATAAGACACTGTTGTTTCAAGTTGAAAGTTTTGGGGTCACAAGACAACATTCTTGTAATCTTTTCTCATGCTCTGGCTAGCTAATTTTGTTACTTAAAGTGATTGCCGGGTCCTATTATTTCCTCAGTTCTTAATTGATGTGAAGAATCTCTTCTTTTTATTAAGATCTCTGAGCTTGGATTAATTCAAAAGAAATTAGCTGGATTGTCTGGTTGGATGAAATTGGAGTGAAATTTGCTTTATTCATGTGTGCCGTTTAATTTATTTCTTCCGCTCATGTTTCCAATTTCTGTTTCTTCCTGTTTATTTTTTACTCAATAAAACCTCTGTATCTTCCTTCTTGTTTGTTTCTCAGTAAAACTTCTGTATCTTCCTGTTTATTTGTTACTCAATAAAACCTTAGTTGTTAATTTATCAATTTCTCTCTTGTATCAATGCTTGTTCTTTTTATCTGTTAGCATTTCTTCTGTTTCTCTTCATAATTTCATATGCTTCTCTGTTTCTCTCACTTGTTATTTCCTGGCGATCTTGTTAAAAAGACACAGCTGAAATTGAAAGGCTTAATAAATCTTTCTGGATGTTATGCCGCGTGACATGACGGAACACTGTTGAACTTGACGTTTGTGAATATAATAATATGGTGCTATTCGATAAATGTGGAGAAGGATTGTGAATGAATATATTGAAGGCAATTCACACTACTAAGAGTTAATACTTCTTTTGTTTACAATGAAGAAGTCAAAGTAGCCTTTTGTGGCACTCTTGGCAAGAACTGCGTTAACTTGGTAGTTGTAATAGGGAAATGTGTGATCGGTTTTAGCTGTTTGAAATTGATGTGTTCTATTTATAAATTATAATTGTGTGCCATTGATGTGTAAATAGACAAGAGGAAATGTTTGTAATGGTAACATTCCATCATACATGAAATGATGAAATGATCTCATGTTTGCCACATCATTTGTATATTTAAGTTGATGACTCTTGTGCCCCATTCTCATAAATTTAATATGCTACGTGTTTTTTTGTTAATGGTTCATAATCTGTTAATGTCAGGGCACTGTAAATATTACATCAACATATGACAGCAGAACCGATACAATAGAGAGTGCATTGGCTGCCAGGGGAGATCTGTGGAGAGTAGAAGCATCACATAACAGTTCTACACCCGGAAATGATAGTTCATCTCTCTTCCTTGTCCAGCTTGGTCCCGTGTTGTTTGTTCGTGATTCAACACTACTTCTACCTGTTCATCTGTCAAAGCAACACCTGCTTTGGTATGGTTATGACAGGAAGGTAGGGGAGATTTTCTCTTTATAGGATGCAAAATCAACAAATAGATTTGGGTATGAATTAGCTCTAAGATGTGATACTATATCGCTCTTTGAAAATAATAGATTTTGGCATTTTAAAATTTACTGTACCAGTTTTCTATTTGCACGGCATTAGCTGCACATTATTGTCTTTTCTAACGTCTCATTCCTTGTTTGTGTACATCAGAATGGAATGCATTCTCTATGCCCAGCTGTGTGGTCAAAACACAGAAGGTGGTTGTTGATGTCAATGCTTTGTCTCAATCCTTTAGCTTGTGTAAGCATGATGTTTAATTGCTTAATGATTCTTCAGTGTTTCTTCAGAGTGTAGAGCTGTTTGAAGAGGTGCAATAGAGTTTGCAATCATTGGAATTGTGAAACTATGTTTCCATTTAATGTCAATTCATTTGGGTTTTAAGGTTTTGGTCACAAAGTAAAAACAGACTAGAAGTGTCACGTATGACATTTCTATGTGAATGTGATTTTAATTAATTGTAGATTGCTACAGAAACAATGAGATATAATTATGAATTTAAAATTGTTTTCCAGTGATTTTCATGTTGTCCTCTTGAAACTTAATTGAAATTTAGGTTAACAGTAGCACCGTCTAGATAAATAAAAATAGCTTTTGGATAGAAGAATTAGCATTTTAAAATCTTTAATGAACTTAAAAATAGTCATTAGAATTCAGATGCAAAGGTGACTTGAGTTGCCTTAGCTACATGAGTGCATGACTAATATATCTGTTATAAACTAATTTGCTAAAAAAATGGAAGCATCAGCTTTGTTGTGCTTATGTAGATTCCTTCCCCTCTCCTCTAATCCCCCGCTCTAAAGTTGTTAGTTTGATGCATTTTAGTTCCTAATGTGAGTAATCTATGTCTCTTTGTTCTGCTCCATCGTTTCCTCCTTCCGCAGTCATTTGTAGATTTGCAGTTTCCAAATGGGCAGTTTACATACGTTGCTGGTGAGGGGCTAACTACAAGTGCATTTTTACCTCTTTGTGGAGGCCTTCTCCAAGCTCAAGGTCAATATCCTGGTGAAATGAGACTCAGCTTCTCTCGCAAGGTTAGTAAGTTTGCACTAACAGTATTTGTTGGGCTTGAACTTTGTGCGTTTTTTAAAAAATTAAATCTGAATTATTATGCACAAAGTATTCACTTTGCATTGGTGGTTTCCTTGTGCTAAATTCACTGTGACATCTTGTCAGAATAAGTGGGGAACACGCATCACACCAATGATACAATGGCCTGATAAATCCTTTTCATTAGGTATTACACAAGCTTTAGCATGGCAGAGAACTGGTCTCATGGTGAGGCCAACTGTGCAAGTCAGGTACATTTTCAAGCATACTTATGTATCACCGAAATGAATATATCACTTTTCTCCTTATGGTACACTAGATTAGAGAATTTAAGGATAAGATGTGTTGCGAATAACATTTTCTGTTTTTATTTTTCAGCATCTTCTAATTTTTTAACTTAAATTTAGAAAATGGAAAATATTTTGAGAATGTTTCATTTGTGCAAAGTGATATTGAGGTTTGTGCTTGGCTTTTTGATAAAGCACTTAAGAATCACTGTAACATCTAAATAATATTACAAACAAGATTTTTACTGAAAAAGCAAAATTGGAAAAAAAATATTTTTGACATTTTCTAAATCTTTTAAATTAATTTTCTGCTTTCTAATTTTGGATATAAATTTGGTATGATCAATTTTTTTTTTTAATTTCACATTTTCTATTTGTTTTAGGGAACTGAATTTTTTTTCATCTGACGTAAGTGATTTCACTATTCTTGATACTGGCATTTCACTTTACTGCATTTTGACTTTCTACCAGCAAATGATTTCTCAAGGTTGCTTCTCATATGTGTAAGTGATGGCACTAGTCTGTGCATTTGTGTTTTTGGTTTTTTGTTCTCTTCTTTTGTGGTTGTCTGGTTCTGGTCTATGATCATGGATAGCGCATAGATGCATGTTGAAATGGTTTGATTTGCTGTAGAATGCAAAAGATGCAATACTTCTAATCATGGAAAAAGCCAAGTTGAATTTGCACAGCTAGTTAAGTAGAATCTCTTTCTTAGAGAACGTGCTGGTAGAATTTATACTTCTTAAGAATGAATTGTTACACTGTGCTAAGTGTACTGATGCTTCACATCAATAAGGTGATATCAAAGCCATAGAAATACTGAAGTAACTTGTTCATATCTTGCATTTTTATTTTGTTTATTGTTTTGTTTATTGATTTGTTTCTTTTGTCCAAAATATGCTTTCAGTTTAAGCCCCACAATCGGTGGAAGCAATCCTGGGTTGAGAGCAGAGCTAATTCATTCTGTAAACGAGCAGCTTAATGTGATCTGTGGTTCTACATTCACGCAATGTCCTTCTGTATTTGCATCAGTATCTGTAAGTTCTCGGCTGGCTTTAATATTTTCATGCTATCCTACAAATTTCTGCTCCAATTTATTCTGTAGAACTCTTTATAACTCCCTTAAATCAATCCCAGAATCTTCTTTATAATCTATTGTGCAGAGGCTTACCTGCTTAAATAGCTATTTTCACAGTTAATTTGAGTTGTAATTAAGCACAGTAAATAATTATGAGCAGCCTTTTTTGGTCCCGTTTTGGTTTATCTTTAGTAAAATTGTAAAAGAAATTGATAGGTTAAGAATTTTTTATGCATTGACAGTTTCCAAAAGGTTCTCTTTAGCAAAAACTGATAAATTGTAAATATTATCCTAATTATAATCTCAAATTATCATGTTATTGTTTGAACATGAATGATGTACTCTGTTTATACTTCTACCGGATGAAATCAAGAGTTGAGTTCTATGAGAAGTACTGATTTCCAAATGGCATCCATATCCATACTGTTCACAAAAGTTTATTCTTGACTTATTCTTTTTATGTCTATGTCAATCGATTACTGAGTTCACTTTCAACCATACTTGTAATATTAAGTTAAAATAATTCTCTTTTAGTCTTAATGAGAGATTGTTCGTTCCTATAACTGTTGTGAATCAAGAGTTGAATTCTATGTGAACTACCGATTTGAACTGTTGTTTTAGTCATTATGAGGATGTTTTAGTAAAGAAAATGTTTTGATAATGCAGGTTGGGAGGTCAAAGTGGAATGGGAATGTTGGGAGGTCAGGAATTGTAGTGAGAGTTGATACCCCAATTTCCAGTGTGGGACGACCTTCCACCATATCTGTCCAGCTAAATAGTGGTATTGAGTTTTGATTTGTCTTCTTGGCTCCACTTACTTACTTGGCAGTTGTTGAAGTGTATATAAGCTAAAACCATTTAACCATACAATACGACTTGTGAATATTTCTGTGTTTTTGGGTCTTGTTGTAATGACATTGTTATCTGCCTACTCAGTAAATCTGTTGTTAATTTTATTTATTTAGTCTTCTTTTATTGGTAGTCCGGGCATTTCAGATGGTGGAATTTTGATAGTTTGAAGCTGTGGAAATTGTCTATTTATTCTCAGTTTTTATGAGTTTAGTGGAAAACACAATTTGAAACCCTCTGTGTACCATGCAAACACCAAATCAACATAGAAGAGTAGGGGGACATGTTTTGTTCGTATTTGCTTAACATTCTCGGATGAATTGACATTTGACGGTCAATCTGATACTGCTATTTCTGTTAACGATAGTGCTTTAATTGAATCCTCGTGTCATGACCAGTTTTGAAATGTTTAAGTTTAGTTTATTAAAATTTCACGAGTTTGATTTTGAGATGAGTTTTTGTCGAGCTCAAAATCTTGTTTAAATTCGGTTGTTTAAAATTTGTTAGCTAATTAGTCTAAAGCGAGCTTTTTAAACAAATTTAATAAATAATTAATTATATATTATATTGTATTTTTTATTTGTAGTACTATAGTTGTTTCAAAATTTTTGCAGAGTAGTATGTTTTACCCTGTAATTGTATTTTGTTTGGAATGATCAGTTTTATAGTTGTAAACTTAATATAAACTTTATATATGAATTTAAACGTGTGTGTGTATGTGGAACCTGTTTTTAAATACCTGTTTTCCTGATAATCAATAATTTTTATAAAATAATAAGAAATTATAATGAAATCAGAGTAAAATCGAAGAGAGAAAATAAAATAACATTTTATTTATTCACTGGGCCCTGAAAACAGTCGTAACATAAAACATTTTACAGCAGAAACAACAGAAGAAGTTTGAAATGTTTTCAAACTCAAAATAGTAACATATACAAGATATGTACAATATGTACAAAGTCAAAAATGGAAGCACACAAAAATAGAACTATGGAGCTCGACCTCTGACGTCTACAACTCTGACAGAATATCTGATCACCGTAGCTCTAGTCCAGTAGCAGCTATCTGCGTCCTGCGCAACATTTAGACACATAAACAAAGGTGAGTATATTTTACAATACTTAGTAAGGTTCGTACACTATAATTGATTCGTAAAATTTAAATGTGCGCAAGGACAATTAATATCCCATCTCGGAATACGATCCTCCCCCTAATCTAATCAAACAACTCAATCAATTCACATCATTCACACATCAATCATATCAATCTCATCATAAATACATTCTCAGAAATTGATAATATATCAAATGAGCTCTATAACAACTCTATCACTTTATAACTCGTATAAAGTAATCAAACATCAAAGTAACATTCGATTCGTATCAAACCAAGCTCAATTTGTCAAATAAGCATTCATAACTCAATCAGTAGTGATTACAAAAGCAAAGTATGAATGCAACTCAAATGCGCATGAATGCGATGCAATCACATGCAAATGTCTGTCCCAGGGTCTTTCTTTCTTTTTTTTTCTTTTCTTTTCAGATCATTTTTCCTTCGGTCCCAGACCGGCATCATACCCAGTACGGCATCGAGATCTCTCTCAGAATCATCAATCCCAGACTGGCATCGAGCTCTCGCCAGGAATAATCAGGCCCTGCCTGTATCTCACAACTCAGTGTCACACAATAATGCAACACAATGAATGATAAAAACATTCATATCTCGTATCAAAACTCATGTATGCTCACATGCTCAATTTACAATCAAATAACACAATATCGCAACCTCAGTCACGTAAAAACATCAAATAATAACTGTGGAGTATGTAAATCAAACATATATTAACTAAACGTCAATATATCAATCAGAGCATACAAAATTCAATCAATATGTTCATAAGAATGAACAACACAAACAAGTATAATAACCTACCAAATAGTCAGATAAACCATTCATATAAATGTTCCAAAGAACATAATATATCAAAACACGTATTATATATCTAATAGGCTTTCCAAGCTTATAATTAAACCAATCAAACAAAGTATCAATCAACATTCTCAATCATCTATATGTCAATTAAGACATATCATTCTCAAAACATTCAATATCATTATCACAATATTTGTCAATTAAACACATCAATCTCAGATTCACTATCTTTTTCTAACAACTCAACTAATCAGTATAGGCATTTCTAACATAATAGAATAGCCTAAAACAAGGTACGAATCAATATGTAAGCGTAAGAACACTTACCTCTAAGCAAAGCAAAAACTGATAATCAGACAGCTCAAAACTATCCCAATCGTCGTATAGATCCTCCTGTACGAAATCAACCATATATATAATACATTATTAACCAATCCAAATATTTATTCTCAAGTAAGAATCATTCAACTATCTAAAGAAAACTTTTAATCAACTCTAAGTTAACTTTAGATTCACTTTGCCAACATTTCCATACTAAACCAATTTTTTGCAAACTCATCTTCAAATAATTTCTAACAATTCACAAGACTTCCTTCCACTTAACTTCATTAATTTCAGCAATATTTCAACCAAATATATACACATTCCAGCTAAATATCAACCTAATGTCAACCTTAGCAAACCCTAAGTTCTTTCTTTTTTCCATCAACCTTTCTTCATCCAAAACCATCCTAACACTTTCCTTATATACAAACCTTAAATTACAGATCAAATCAAGCATTTTCCAGTAAATT
>CANYCX010767262.1:0-10411 GCA_948193385.1 Breynia disticha f. nivosa
ATAATATTGTGTTTGTTTTGAGTATAATATGAATTATTAAAATATTGGTTGGTGTAGTATAGTAGTATCGTTTAAAACCATAGTGTGCTTGGACTAATTATATGTGTTATTATTTATCAATATATAATATTGTTATCTTAATTTAATTAATAAAAAAATAATAGAATATTAAAATGACTAAATTAGCTTTATAAATAGAGTTAAGTTAGCTCAAAGAAATTTTAATAATTGGTGTAGACTACAATTAATAAAAGTTATCATTTTATTTTTATTACTAAAAAATTTAGAACATATTATTAAGTTTTAATTATATTACAAATGATTAAAACATATTTTTGAAAAAATTGTTAAAGAAATGACTTTTTCAAAATATTTTAGTCATAATTTATTTAAATTTTAGAACATTTAAAGAAGAACCACTTTCATCTAAAAGAGAACTACTGTAAAAAATCACAATAAAAATTAGGGTAAATTTATTCAATGAATATTAAAACAAAAGAGTGGAGCAGTAAAATGAAGGTAAATTTATCCGATGAATATCAAAGCAACCACCAATTTGATAAGTTTGATAGGTTATAATTGGGTTTGTGACACCGTTATATCATTATAGTTTTATTTTTGTAAAAATTCACCAATGTTAAACTTATTTAAGAAATACACAGATTTTTTTAACAAGATTGACGTAAAGCTCATTTTTTAATAAGGACAAAAATGAAAAATTCATAAAAAAATCTAATCCTTCTTTTTTCTCCTCTAATTTCTCTTCCTTCTTTTTTCTCCTCTAATCTCTCTTTTCTCTGTTTAACTCTTCTTTTATCTCCTCTACATTTTCTCTTTATTTTTTATAATCATATAAATTTTATCTTCTTATTATTCTCTCTATTTTTCTCTTTTCTTTTATTTTATTCATCTTTTAACTAAGTGTGTTTAATTAAGTTAAAAAAATTCAAATAAGTTCACGAATTTGAAATAGCTGATATTATTTTTTATTTTTATTCATTCTAGTTCTTTTATACCATTTATAAAAAAATTATTCAATTTAGTTCGTATTAGTTTAAAAATTGTTTATATAATGATCGATAATGTTTATCTATCTTGAAAAGCTCATTTATAGACATGTTCTTTTAAGAAATGTTCAAATTAGATCAATTATGATCAATTATGTCTAATTTTGATCAATTATGTTCAACCTTGCATCCTGCATAATACGTCCAAAAAAGTGTTTTCATTAAGAATGCATATTTAACATCAGTATAATGTCAAAAACGTACAAATTTGATCAATTAGACAAAAAAAGAAACAAAGGTCGAACAAGTTGAAAAAATATTCAAAGTATGCACAGATTAGTTCTAAAAAAGGTTTAAAATGTACAAATTTTATCGAATAAGTACAAATTTGATCAGCTAAAAAAATTTTAAAATTAAAAAAACACAAATTAGTTTGAAAAGGACCAACAAAGTACAATTTAGTTTAAAATAAAACAAACAACCTGCATATTGTTTAAATAAGTACAACATTGATCATTTAACTGAATCTGAAGAAAAGAATACACATATTACTTCATATACAATAGCAAAATCTCCAAAAAAGAGTACAACAAATAGTTTAATAAACTTTAAACAACTAAAATAACACACAAATTACAGAGAAGAAATTAAAATTACAAATATAACAATCAAATACCTGATTGAAACTTAAAACAAGTCAAAAAAACTAAAAAACCGCTAAAAATAAATCGAACAAAACAATTTACATTGAAAAAAAACATTAAAAGCAAAGAAAAAACAAAAAAACACTAACAATAAAGAAAATGCCTCCTTGTGATCATCGTCGGAGGAGGAGAGATACGTGGAGAATCTTGATGTTGATGTTGATGACATGACAGAGAGGTGAATTGATGAAATTGAGGATTGTGGATTGTTGGCGTGGAGAAGGAGAGAGAGAGAAGAGTTACGTGAATGGAAGTTAATTTTAAAACACAATAAATAAATTACTCTTTTATTTATAAGCAATAGATTTAATTAGGCGTAAATTTATATGTATACTTTCAAAAATACCTTTTCCATATAATAAAAGATCTAATTAGGCATAAACCTAATAAATAAAACTCTTAAGTGAGTATTTTTATAAAAAAAAATATATACAATACATGCATTTTACTAAAACAAAATCAAAAGAGGATATTTTTTAAAATACACAAACTAAAAAGAATAGTCCACATAATTAATACGTTATAATTCCATGATTTTTAAGGAGTTTTAAAAGTATAAAAAAAATATTAACCAATATAATCCAATCAACTCATAAAACAAATATGATTTTTTTTTACAATACATACAATACAAATATACAATACTGACCATAAAAGAAGCAAAACATAAATATCGTGAATCCTTGTGTGCACAGAGCTCTTAATCTATTCAGTCTTCCAGTGAATATCTCAATGCTCTTTCGTGTTTGCATCAAGCCATTTAGCAGACAAGATTGTGACTTTTCTCGTTGCATAAATTTTTAGTCATTCCTCCTGAAATCAGTCCATTAATCAGTTGTTGCCATTTGCAGACGTAAAAACTCCCATCGAGTGTAACATGTCAGTGAATATGTATATATATGTTTGTTGAAGATAGAGAGATTTCTTACTTAGCCCATGATGCCATTGAGATCAAATCAAATCAAATCATTGCCGACTTTAATTTGATTTTAGTTCATACAAAGATGTGGATTTACAGTTCTAAGTATCTATGTTGTTTTTTTTTTACAATACCAGTGACGTAAGATTAATATACAAATCATAAAAACTTCCTTTTTCTCAATAATATATGTTTAGACTTCCAAGTCAGTCTATAGACAACTTATTATGCAACGACTTTGTGAACTTCTCATCCAATCGGGAAGGCCATTAACACCTTTTCCCAACCCCCAAAAAACTGTGTACCCAAAACACAGAAAACAGAGCTACTGAAAATACAAGACATGGGAGGAGTTAATTCATCTATGGCAGCCAAATTTTCCTTTTTTCCACAAAACCCACCTTCATATAAGCGTTTTACTGACGAAACGAGTGGTCTTTTACTTGTAAGTCCATTCCCACACAGTGAAAATATGGAAATATTGAAACTGCCAACCATAAAATGGACTCAGATTGTATCAATGGTGGTGTGGTGTGTGTAGTTGTGGAAGATCAAACGTGTGAAAATTTAGAAGTTCTTTTTGTTTTAATGTGGAGTGAGATCTGGATTTGGTATCTTTTGTGCCTGGATAGAAAGTTTTGTGGTTTATTTGTAATTATGGGATTGTGGAGCCTTGTGTGTGGTTTATGGTTGCTCGTATAAGAAACTTTTACTCTGGAGAAGTACTATTTCCCTTTGTATTGGTAAAATTTTACATTTGAAGAACCTGTGCAAAGCTGAAGAACTGAAGGAAAGAACGAAGCATGTCTGACACTTTTGCCTTTCTTGTCAATTTGTGTGACTCTTTACCATGATTTGCTACACAAGATTGTCTGAAAAAAGAAACTGTCCTGTACCCTTCAAATGTTCCATTGTAATAATGCTATTTAAGGTATAAACCACGAATCATATCATTTCATGTAACAGATTTGAGGTGCTGCAGTTACTAAGCTAATAGATGTTCTATCAGAATCTAGGCAATGCCTTTTCTGTAATCGTTTCCATCACAATGACTTCATTGGAAGCAAGGAAGTTGATTCATGAGGTTGCTTTATTCCACTTCTAATGATTATATAAAGGGTTCAAACATTTCACAAGAAATCACAGAGCCATCCAAGAATAAGAAACATCACAGAAGTTTTTTTTTGTTTTTGCGAGTTCGAAAATGGCCTTGAACCTGAAGCGTACACCAGCTAGCATGCATCAACTCATCAGAAGTGACAGGAACCTCTTCTCAGGTTCTGATGATAATGCAATGATCAAGCAAATTCAAGCCACACATTCTCCTGATGGATTTGACATTGATGTCGGACCAGTTCTTCATATTGTTAAGGACATTTTCAGCTATGCTGCTCCCAATGGCATTACTGCAGCGGTAATACTCTGATTCTAATTGTACCTATTTTCAGATTGAATTGTAATAAGCATCAATGTGCTAATAAACCAATTGTGATTATCAGGGCACTCAGGCATATACAGAGGACCGTAAGCCTTATAACCAGGCCACTTCCATTGCTACGCTTGAAGCACTGTCATCTGTCATTGAAAGAATTGCTAATGAGGTTACCATGAAATACATAAACTTGGAATATTTTCTCTTTTCAATATGTATATAGTTATTTTACTTGGATGCATTCCATTTATCGTTAACTTGGTTCAATTATGACAGATTGCTTATAATTGTCATACCAGTGGCGATGCACATGCAACTACAATGTCAATATTTAATTTGTTATCAAGCTACTCATGGGATGCCAAGGTTGTGGTAGCCTTGGCAGCTTTTGCTTTGAACTATGGAGAGTTCTGGTTGCTCGCACAGAGTTACACCACGAACCAGCTCGCCAAATCTGTGGCTATCCTGAAACAATTACCTGAAATCTTGGAGCGTTCTGGCTCACTGAAATCACGATTCGAGGCTCTCAAGAATCTCATAAGAGTCATGCTGGATATAGCTGACTGCATCATTCAGTTCAAGGAGCTTCCAACTCAATACATGGGATCAGATGCTACTGCACTTACTACTGCAACATCCCATATTCCGATTACTGTGTACTGGACAATTAGATGTGCTGTGGCTTGTGCTTCCCAGATCAATAGCCTCATAGGGTTAAGACATGAGTATGTATTCAATATTTAAGACATTTTTAATCAATACAATCTTCGGATTAAAATCTGATATTGTTCTTGTTTTGTTGACATAGGCACACAGCAATAACTGCAGAGTCCTGGGAGACGTCGAGCTTGGCTCATAAACTCGGCAATATGCATAGCCACCTTGCAGCTCAGCTCGCTATCTGCTATAAGCAAATTGGTAAATCACTGAAAGCATATGCATATATGTGTTATCTTATGCAGAAAATTTTCCAATTTCTGAATTCCAATCTAATAAGCAGATGAAAAGAAGTTTCTGGAATCATACCAGAATCTCATACACTTGTTTGAGATGACGCACATTGACAACATGAAGATTCTCAAGGCATTGATTTATGCGAAGGATGATCAGCTTCCACTTGTCGATGGAGTCACCAAGAGAAGGGTCTGATCTTCTTCCTTCCATAAACCTTGTGGAAATGTTCTAGAGTTAGGCTACTTATGTTAGAATGCTTCATTTTCAGGTAAGCGTTGAAGTTCTATGGAGGAAAAATGTGTTGTTGCTCATTTCAGACCTTGACATCCCACAAGAGGAGCTTGCGATTCTTGAACAGATTTACAATGAGTCTCGGCAACATCCAACGAGGAACGAAAGCCAATATGAGGTTGTATGGCTTCCGATTATAGAGCCTGGCATGCCATGGACAGAGAACCAGCAAAAGAGGTTTGAGGAGCTGCAGCTTAGCATGCCATGGTACACAGTGCATAACCCTTCTTTCATTGAAAGGGCAGTGATAAAGTTCACCAAAGAAGTGTGGCATTTCCAGAAGAAGCCTATTCTGGTGGTGCTTGATCCAGTAGGCCGAGTTGCATGTCCCAATGCACTTCACATGATGTGGATATGGGGTAGTTTGGCCTTCCCTTTCACCACACTGAGGGAGGAAGCCTTGTGGAAGGACGCAAGTTGGAAGCTTGACCTGTTGGTTGATGGCATTGATCCAGCAATCAATACTTGGGTACATATTTTCGATAGATAACTTTGTTGTATTGTCAATTAAAGAATTGTTTCCTGATAATGAACTTCCATTTTGTCTCATCAGATTTCAGAAGGAAAATTCGTGTGCCTGTACGGAGGAGAGGACATAGAATGGATCAGAAAATTCACAACAACCGCAAGTGCAGTGGCAAAAGCGGCAAATATTCCTCTGGAGATGGTCTATGTGGGGAAAAGCAACCCAAAAGAGAGAGTTAGGAGGAACATTGCTACCATTACTGTTGAAAACCTGAGCCACACTTGGCAGGAGCTGACTTCAATTTGGCTATTTTGGGTGAGAATTGAGAGCATGTGGTACTCCAAGCACCAACTTGGAAGGACTATTGAGAATGACCAGATTATGCGGGAAATTAAAACAATGCTCTCCTTTGATTCAAGTGAGTCTGGATGGGCTATAATATCTAAAGGACTAGATGACATGGTCAAAGCCAAGGTAGCTACATTTTTCACTTGTCTGGAAGATTATACTTACTGGAAAGAAAATATCCAGACCAGAGGCTTTCTTCAGGCACTTAGAGACCGAATTTCAGAGTATAAAGCTCGCAACCCTCATCACTGCACCAAATTCAAGCTTCCAGGCTTTACTGGAATGTTACCAGAGACAGTGGTTTGTGCTGAATGTGGCCGCATCATGGAGAAATATATCTTGTACGTGTGTTGCGATGAGTGAGACAAACATCAGAAGACCTACAATATAGTACTATCTACTCAAAGTACTGTGTGGTACCTGAAAGAAATGATTACTTGCATGTGTTATTATGTTGTTGATGTTTACTGCTTGCTTGTACAAGTAGGCAGTTTGGATTCTGTTGCAGATTGGGACTTGTTTACTGTGTTAGGTTGCAATAATCAATGAGATTATATCTCTCAATGTTTTTTTTAGTTTTATGATTCGCAAGAATATGTTTTCGTAAAACAAAGTCCATTCAAGTGTGTTAAACTATCAGTTATGTCATGCAAATCTAATATTTTGCGTGAAAAGAGCTTTATATCAATTGCAGTCTAAAATGGTGCAATACTAAGAAAGAACATGAGATCTCCAAAAACAAAAACTTAAGAATTCAATTTTATGGCGATCTTTAGGTATGTAAACACGTTGGTTTTTGCAGGTTTTATAATTAGGAGCGCAAAAGTATATATTTATGATGCTTTAAGATCCACATTATACTATATATATGAAAATCGAAGCCTATATTTTAGAAGGATCGACCAAACATAATATTTTAATAATAAAATATTGAATTGACAAATATTTTTATGCTTATGTGTTATACGTATAGATGTAAGTACAAAATGAAATATAAATATATGTGAGCATTACTCAGCTGCAATTTCTCCATTTGTTTCATGTGTTGTTATATTCCTTTTGAAATTTTTTCCATCTGTCACAATACTCAAATTCATTCATGTTAATCAAAATAATTATTACATAGTTATATTCATTACAATAAATAACAATGAGTAAATGTTAACAAATTATAACAGCAAGTTAAAGGTTCATTATATTTCATTTCCTTTCTTCAATCTACAAAATAAACAATCAACTTTTCTAATCATGTTCTATTTTCTTTATGGTAGGCAACATTATATGCTGAAAAAGGTATGTTTCTAAAACTTATTTGCATATTTCTTTCTTTATAAAAATAATTAACTAACACAAATTGTATACTTATAGGAAATTATTGTTATGTTTATATTACAATTTTTTTTCATTTTTTATTAAAATTATTAATTGAAAAATGAATGACATGTTTATTTTTGACTTCTTACAACTTAAAAATAAAGCTCATAATAAATTACATAAAAATGAATACAAATTATATTTTTAAGAGAAAACTTATACAATAAAAGTTTCAAAACTTTGGCAAATGCCACCACCATTGGGAATGAACCATTTTACGGTATTAAATTAGATTTGAGAACAATACTTAATTATACCTCTACCTTTATATCAAGATGCAACTGTTATCAATCTCTACAAATTTATGATGACTATCAATTTTAGAGGAGATGATAATCAAGAGATATGTAGTATGACATTTTGATAGAGAGAGTGATTAGGAAATAGAAGAAGCAAAGCGGAAGGCAGCACACAAGTAGTTTCTCAGGAATCATGATATGACATTATCAACGCATCATTAACCAAATCATATTTGTGGAAACATTTCAAAATTTGTACTCTTAAAGCTAATATGTGTTTAATAAAAAATAACATAGAGATTATGAAAAATAATCTATGCAAGAATTCGCAAATTGGTTATCAGATATAGGCAATGGAAATATTAAATCAAAAAAAGAGATGAAGAAGATAATGAACCTTCATGGATTAGAATTTCTACTGATTTATTATTATATAGAAATGATAATAACCTTGATAAATTAATATTTACAACGTATGATAAATTTAATTAGCCATATTTTGGTATCAAATATTTATAAGAGTGATCTATTATAACACCAACAAATGAAGTTAAAACATCCTATCTTATTATCATCTTAATCATATATGTATCACTTTACTTATCATCTTGTACATATAAATTAAAACTTTTCTCATCAAATCATATATCACACTATCGTCAACTGATATCTTTATAATTTCGATTCTACATACATTTGTATTGTATATTCAGTTTACTGTCTTACCAATAATTAATCAGAATACTGATCGTATTAGTTAACACACTCATGGATTAAGCTTTGTGTTAGATTAATACACCCTTTATTCTGTACTATACCAGACTCATACTTTACATAAAACTGGTATATACCGACTGTAACCTGGATATACCTGTAATCCAGTATTGTATACCTGTAAAAACAATCCTAATAATTTTGCCAGCTCTCACACAATAATAGCATATTCCAAACAACATACATCTCAACCAATCATATCAATTAGAAACCATCATCAACATATATATAGGTATCAACGATCTCAGTAATCAAACATGTATAAACGTTCTATCAATATCACTAGCTATAATGTATATGCAAGCATGCAATAGTACTAAAAAACTCTTAGGCCCAACTCTAATGAAAAGAGAGAAAGTTGTCCAGGAGTAGCAGTCGATCCACCTGTATAATTTGTACGCCTATCTGAACTCACTATTGGATCCTGAGACAAAAATCGCAGTTGCGTGAGTTGCTGGCTCAGTGAGTAGTGAATAATTAAATATTATATCAATTGATCGGTTAAATCCATTTCCATATTCTAATAACAAAAATAGAAAAATGAATACGATTTATAAATATTTGCATTTCATCTGATCATTTCATTCATACACAATTTCCTATGATCATCTCGTTTATATATGATTTCCTGCGATCATTTCATTCATATACAATTTCCTATGATCATTTCATTCATATAGAATAACTCTCTATGCCTCGTCATGCAATGTAATTTTATATAGCATCATAATGATATGCTATATAATCTCCCTCTACAATATAATCTCCCTCCACAATAAAATCTGTAACACCCAAATTCGACTACCACTTGTTCCCTATTTTATAAATTCTTACTCTCAAGTGGTACCCGAACTTGGTTATTATAAGTTTTTCAGAATACAATTTAAAATAAATTCTTTTTAAGGAAAATCTTTTGCACGTATTCCATTTTAAAATTTTTACCATTGTCCTGATTCATGTGGAAATTATATGTATATAGGAATTTAAAATATAAAATAACTTTAAAGAAATAAGATTTTCAACTAAGTAAATTATACAAGAAAAGAAAGTCTTTTTCAAAATACAACTTAATCAAAATACCTATACACATAGAATATTTTATGTGCTACATTTGACGTCTATTCATAAGTTCACTTTAGTGCACGTCCACCTTGGTTCACCGGTTCCTTGGCATCAGTCTGCAAAAGCTTAAACATCCTCTTCAATTCCTGCCAATGTTGAATATGGCAGGCATAAAACGCAAAATGAGTTTTTACACTCAATAAGCAACACTACCAAAATGGACAACTTCCCATGGCATTTATATATTTTAAGAAAAACACCAAAAACTACGCAATTTAGTTTACCATTTAAACACTCAAATAGTCACACACATTTACCCCTTAATCAATTAGGTTCTTAGACCAACAGCAGCAAGAGAACGGTTTGGGGATTCGGCTGACCAGGCCGTTCTCCAACCTGTTTGAGTATTCTCTTCAAGTCAGTACCACCAAACGATTTAGGGAACAGTTTGGAAAACCCGTTCTTCATCCCGTTTTGTGCTACTGAAATGCTTTTACAGCCATAACAGTTTGGGGAACGGTTTGGGGAACCCGTTCATCATCTCGTTATGCTGTTCTGTTTTTCGAACTCCTGCAATTTACACTTAACAAATTCATACCAAGATCCACTCAAAACAATACCACATATTTACACTCAAACAACAACATTCATAGGTCTAGTTCAATGCATTTCCTGCATCTCACATAGTATAAACATAGCATCAATCAAACTCTCAAAAAACACATGCCACACATTCACATCAATACATTCTCGACACTTAGTCGTTCTTCCCAAACATATGATATACATCATGCTTAACACAATTCCATACAACCTCAACTTTAATCAATTTCACTTCATC
>CANYCX010767966.1:0-39544 GCA_948193385.1 Breynia disticha f. nivosa
ATTGTCGCTTTGTAAAACAACACTTGTTTTAGGATAAATTAATTTGATAAAGTAAGTTGTTATTTAGTTACGGAGAGAGTAACGAGAAATAAAATGCAATTTTTTATTTGGTCTACACAACGAAGTATCCTGAGTACTCTAAATTAATCCTCGTTCGAATCGGACAAGACTACAAGGACGACAAAACTCTCCCAACCGAGTTTATAACCTCTGAACCGCGGGGGATCAAACCATGGTCCGCCCTACCAAGTTCAGCCCCCATTACCACTGAACCAAGAGGTCGTTGGTTGCAGCTTCAACAGACATACAAGTAAAGAAAGTATTGATTCACCCAGTCAACATGTTGCTGTCAAAGACGAAATCATCCTTTTAAATGTTTAAATTTGCTAAGACTCAAAATCCGAATACTCGCAACAAATAATGACAATGAAAGAATAAAAAAAATTAACGTGGCTCGATTTTTTAACAATAAATTTATGTATTTTTACTAAATAAATTTTATTTATGTTAGCAGGTCTAAGAATATGTTTATTTGATTATAAATTAAAAACCAACATTTGTGTTCAGCAAGCACTTGTATGATTTAAATAGCCAAAAATATATTTCTAACTTTTACATCTTACATAAAAATTGTTTATTTCATTTAATTTTTCTTAAATATACTTATAATCTATATGTTTATACAAAATACGGTTGAGATAATATAGAGACAAGTATTTTGAAATATCTAAATCTATTTAATTCGTTGTACGATTAAGTCTCTCGTTTGTATCTTTAAATTAAAGATATTATCGTATGATATGACACGAATGTTGAAACTAAGAAAAATTAGTGGATTGGAAAAATCTCTTGTAATCTTTTGGTCATCTTGAATGATCAATAATAGAACAACTCGTACTTTGATTATGGATATAAACTGATTGGCCGTCGTAAATTATAAAAGTTTTTCATTTGTTTGCGCATTAAATTGATCACACTTATTAGATAGTTTATTTTCTATAAATTATCTTTTTTTTCAATTAATTTTTCGATAAATATGATAAATATTACTTGTTTTAAATTAAATTTTATAAGAAGTAGCTAATAGTTTTTTATTTTTACAAATTAATATTAATATTTACATTTTTTTCACAAAAAATAAATTAAATATTAATATTAATTTGTAAAAATAAAAAACTATTTACATTTTTTTCACAAAAAATAAATTAAATATTTAATGAGATAAATTCAGATAACATTGTAATAATAACTCCACCTGTATATGAAGTTCAACTTACCATGAATAAAAGAAGCAGAATATTTATTTATTTTTTTGAAAAATGTGATCAAATATGTGTCTAAAGAATATAGATATGTCCACTTTCCAAAGCTATCAGCTTTCTCTTCACTTGCGCCAATTATCACATGTTGTAAGGAAGCCAAAGCAAGAGATTGGGTAGTGCGTATGGAACATACCTATAGGAAAGGGAACCGACTCGCGGATAAAATAGCTAATTGGGGATCTCAGCAAAGCATAGGGATATACAATTTGGATGAGCCACCAGTATGGGGGCTAGACATTTTATGGGAAGATAGTATGGGAATCTCTTTCCCAAGATTTGTCTCCGAATGACTGTAATCGGGCTATGTTATATGCCCCCTTTTTTCCACAAAAAAAAAAACATTCAAGTGAGACATAAGATTATATTTGTACACAGGATTTTGATTTTTTCTACTTACTACTAGCCAGGGTTAAAGCTCCATAAATTATATATGTATACGGGTGTTGGGTTCAGCGATAAGACTTATTGGCCTCTGGTTGAAAAGTTTACAGTTCGAAACTTAGCGTCGACAATTGTTTGATAGTTATAAACCAATAGCTATAGGTCTCCGAAAACACTCTTTCGGGACATCCAGCCTGTCTTGTAGATGAACAAGTCTGGTCTTCCTCTTAAATTTTTTGTGACCAAAAAGACTTCCAGAATTTATGTGAAAAGTTGAGAGGCATTGAATCAAACTTCCTGAATGTAGTAAAAACTGGTATAATCTTCACTTACGATCGTCAGGATTATGTAAGTTCTGTCTAATAAACGCGTGGAAATTCAGAAACCCGTGACCAAAACATTTGAACGACCACCTTTAGTTCCCTGGAGAGCAGGGAATTTCAGCTTTCAGACCGCTACCCGACACCAGACTGTTCCATTCATGCTCAACACCCACTTGGCTACCTTCTCCAACACAATAAATTCCTAAACTTTTCCTCTAAATCAATCAACCAACACATGGCAGAGTCTGCCACTTTGTGTTTATTTCAAGGAAAGTGCAAATTTGGAAGGTTTCGTTCATAACAAAAACCATATCTGCAGAGATAATCCAAGTTTCCACACATACTTTGACACACATAGATAAAGGACCCACTTTGAGGTTATCTCTTGAAGATTTCTGATAAGCAGTCAAGCTTTTACAATTAATGGCAAAAGTGAGAGGCGGCACTACCTTACAAAATGTTACTTTTGGTTTGTGTCCTCTTGACTTGGACAAGTGACTCCATTTATGCCTAACCATGCCCTTATAAAGCTCACCACAGTTCAGTCATTGCTCATTCACAACTAAGCCTTTCCTCTTCATACTGTTCTCTGAGTGTTATACTTCAACTCCTCTTTCTTTCTTTGAGAAAAAAATGGCAAATTCCAGAATAGCCAGGTTCATCACTGAAGTTGCACCACCTCAATACATCTGTGTAATGAGACACAGAGCATCTAAAACTTTGGATACAATCAGTGAAGAGGATAGAAGTGCGAGTCCATCTGATTCTCTTTCTATTTCTCCAAAGACACCGAATTCTTCAGCTGTTGCTGCTTCTACCGCCAATTCTAGTTCTAAATACTTCCTCCAAGGTGTTCAGAGATCTTTTTCAATCTTTGAAAACTGAGGAGGATCCTTTGAAGTTTGCTGGTAAAGTGCATTTGGGACGGTTAATTCTCTTCCTTGCGTTGTTTTCAGTTGAAGGAGGGAATCGTTTTGCCACAAGATTTGCTGAGTTGTATCAGGCAATAGAATGACTGCAGGAGAGTGTTTTAGTTTCAATCCTGTGTAAAGTCGAAGATTCCATTAATGAAATTACTTGATGTTTCAAAGTTTATATCTGTTCATATCTCATATTTCATATGCATGATACAGAAACGAAAGCTATTTATTTTACTTAAAAAATAGAAAACTAAATTAAAATAATCCTCAAATAGAGACTTCCTGCTATAAATATAAGCTCGAAGGGGCGACGGCTGTTATAGTAAACAAACGAACAATCATCAATTAACAAAATCTTCTCCCAAACAGGATCAAATCTCATGGCCTCCACATACAATCCAACGCTCCTCTCCACCTCCCGCCATATCCGTGTCCTTTCAATCTAACCAAATCAATAATTATCCTACATCTAATCGTTTTCTATATTTACTCTTCCCTTTGTTTCTCTCTCCCTAAAAAATGGGCGTCGCCAAGTCTCAGGTGTGGCAACCTTGTAAGAAGAAGCGCTCTTAGTTTTTTTTTTTTTCAAAGTCGGGGACAAAATTTGGAGAACAACTGGGTTACGATGACGTCTAAAGCAACCGGGAACAGGACACGTGTCGGACGTTACGAGCTCGGGAGAACCTTGGGGGAAGGGAATTTTGCCAAGGTCAAGTTTGCCAGAAACGTTGAGACTGCTGAGAATGTTGCTATTAAGATTCTCGATAAAGAAAAAGTTCTCAAACATAAGATGATCGGTCAGGTAATCAAAACGTCAACGTTTTTGACTTCCTTTTTAAATTTACTGTTGCTTAGTTTGACTTTGAATAGTGTTTTAATTGTCGTTTCTTAACTGTTTATTTGTCGTATTGGTGATATGTGTTGTAATCCCTTTGTACACGCTGTGTATGCGTTTTGCAGATTAAACGTGAAATCTCGACGATGAAATTAATTAGACATCCGAATGTTATTCGTATGTATGAGGTTAGATGGGTGTTATGTAATTTTTGTATTCTTAGTTTTTATGCTATATTCGAAGCCGTTGTATTGGTATAATCAGCATTGTACTTTGATTTGTTAATATTGCAGGTGATGGCAAGCAAGACAAAAATATACCTTGTATTGGAATTCGTGACCGGAGGGGAACTTTTTGATAAAATTGTAAGCTGGTTTTTCTCAATGTGCATTTCTGAGTCAGGATAATTAAGATGTTGGGTCTGGTTTTGATGCATTTTGCACTTATGCAGGCAAGTAAGGGTAGGCTGAAAGAAGATGAGGCCAGAAAGTATTTTCAACAGCTTATAAATGTTGTGGATTACTGCCACAGCAGAGGTGTGTACCATAGAGATTTAAAGGTATGGAATTTGGTTTTTGCTTTCTTTCAAAATTGCAAATGATGTTACATCCACATATATTCACCATGTTAAGAAACAAGTCTCTTTATGATGTTTCGCTAATGTGGTTTTTAAAACAGCCCGAGAACTTGTTACTGGATGCCAGTGGAATTCTGAAAGTTTCAGACTTCGGATTAAGTGCCCTACCTCAGCAAGTTCGAGTGAGTGTGATGACTTTGCTATTGATTTTGTTAATTATTATGCCTAGCCTTCTAAAGTTCTAGTATCCACAGCTATCTGTCCTTTATTTTTAAGATTTCTGTGAGGAGCTTTAATTTTTGGTCTTTTTGTTTCTCATTAGGAGGATGGCTTACTTCACACGACATGCGGCACCCCAAATTATGTTGCTCCAGAGGTGTGTCTGCTTGTCGATCCATGAGGTCTTGATATGTTGGACCTAAGTTTTTTTCCCCTCATTATTTGGTATATTTCTGCGTAGGTGATTAACAATAAAGGCTATGATGGTGCAAAGGCAGACTTATGGTCATGTGGGGTGATTCTATTTGTTTTAATGGCTGGTTACTTGCCTTTTGAAGATTCCAACCTTATGGCACTTTACAAAAAGGTTTGTATTTTCTTCTTCCTTATTTATGTGCATGTATGCTAGAATAGCTTATTTAATTATTTTTTTAATCAGTGAATAGCTTATATGATCAAGTAAATTGACGTGAGTTTGCATGGGTTTTACTTAACCTTTTGGACGCTTAAATCCTCTGTTCTATTAATATATATCATACTGTTACAACTTACACGTGGTTAAAATGGATTTCCTTATTGTATCAGATATTTAAAGCTGATTTTACCTGTCCTCCATGGTTCTCCACAAGTGCAAAGAAATTAATCAAAAAAATTCTCGATCCTAATCCTGTGACGGTATGGCTTTTTTTTTTTCACAGATGTTGTGATTTAATTTGTACTTGATGAATGCATTCACAGCATCAGGTTTTGTGAATTAAGCCTTTATGCCAATGATTTTAAACAGAGAATCACCATTGCTGAGGTTATCGAAAATGAGTGGTTCAAGAAAGGATATAAGCCTCCTGTTTTTGAGCAGACGGATGTCAGTCTAGAAGATGTGAACTCTATCTTCAGTGAAACAGGGGTAATATTATTCTATTTGTACTTGGATGTCATGCTTTTTTTAATTCTTGGTTTTTGTTTGTATTGATATTTGTTGTGGTGCTCAGAATTCTCACAACCTTGTTGTGGAAAAGGGGGAAGTAGGGCCAACAGGTTCGGCAGCACCTGTAACAATGAATGCATTTGAACTCATATCTACATCTCAAGGTCTCAACCTCAGCAGTCTTTTTGAGAAACAAATGGTATGTTATTTGCTGATTGTTGGTCTTGGTAAATAAACAATCAACTATTGGTAAACTGGAGTGCCAAGATTTTGCTGATATTTTTGTGGAATTATGATTTAACTTCTCTTAAAGTTATATCACTGAATTATACAATTAATAAAAGCGTTTGTTTCTTAGTGTATGGTCCATGGTCAATATTCAACTTAACCTTTGAGGATATATTTCACATGCAATCTTTGTAGTATGAACTTACAGTGTCAGAGATTGTCTTTGTCAACCAGGGACAGGGTTTTGTCAAACGGGAAACAAGATTCACTTCCAAAGTCCCTGCTAATGAAATTATCTCGAAAATAGAAGCTGCTGCAACGCCATTGGGGTTTGAAGTGAAGAAAAACAATTTCAAGGTTTGATGGTTACTGTTCTCTTATGGATGAAAAATTGTGCTTTACTTAGTTGTCGTCTTCCGAGAAGGCTCTTCTTCCTGTGTTAAACCTTTTTTGAAATCCCCTCGTCTATCATTGCAGTTGAACTGTTTGTGAACTGTTTAGATATTGTCACATCGCAATTTTGCTGTCTCAATGCAGTTGAAACTCCAAGGGGAAAAGACTGGACGCAAGGGTCATTTATCTGTTGCAACGGAAGTATGTCTTCGCAATATACTGTGATTATTATATAGTAATAGCTTACGATAGATTAACATTTTGGACAATCATTTCAGATCTTTGAAGTGGCTCCGTCTCTTTATATGGTAGAGGTTCGTAAATCCGGAGGAGACACATTGGAATTTCACAAGGTACCTTTTGAATCCCCATTGTTTTTCAATCTGAGCTGCCTTTTGTACCTATTTACCAGTAATAGTAATATATTTTGATTGTCACTGTCACCTGTTGATTCAAAATGAACAGTTCTACAAGAATCTTTCAACTGGATTGAAAGATATCGTTTGGAGGACAGTAGAGGAAATAAAAGAGGAAGAAAATTAAGTGGTTAGTACTGTTTTGCTCTATATATCAAAGCCAAGTTCATCTATAAGAAAGTGGGAAGATGAATGAATACTTGAAGGATCATTAGGATAGTTGGATTAATTTAGTTTCTGTGTTTTTTTTTTGTGCAGGCATGGGGCACTGATTGTTTAAAGTGTAGAAAAAGTTTATACTACATATACCGACTACTGTATATTAAGAGTTATTTGTGATGCAACACACCTACTATTGTCGTTTTGCCAAGCTCATTATTACCATGATCACTTGTAAGTAAGGTTTTTGCTTTATTTAAACTGTGGTTTGGGGATGAAATAATTTATTTGCTTTTTCTATCTACAAAATGTACACGAAGGTTTCTCTTCTTCTTATGCATGTGCATTTTCTTTACATGTAAAATAACATAACTTATCACTCTCTCAATATCCCTCTCATTAACAAAATTCTAATGTATGTGCCTTTTCGTTACATTTTCTTAAATTTTGTTGTAAAAATTTGACAATAAATTACACAAAGTTATATAGATTTGGGTAATGTGTAAATAAATTTGGATCTAAAAAATAAGTAAATTATATACGATCATAATATATCCTATTATAATTTATCAATAATTTTAAAATTAAATTGTTTAAAATATTCTAGTGTGACAATTATAAATAAAGCACAATTCATAATTCGTATTCCTTAACCTTTATATTCATATTCAAAATATGAATTATAATGTTTTTTATGTAAATATATTATGAAATCTCTTAAAATTTTAATTAATCTGAAAACATTCAACATGATAATTCAACCCAATACAAAATTTAATGAAGCAAATTTGGCTAAATTATAAATAATTTTAGAACGTAAATAATTTGACCCATTTATAATGTGTTAAAATTTAATACGATTTAACACGATACAAACCGACTAACTAACACGAAAGATCAAGTTTAACATCTAGTGTTTTTTTAAACTATAATTTTAATTTAGATACTAAATATTTTTAATAAAATAATAAAAGTCCTCATTAACATCGAGAACAATGCTCACAGTATAATTTACAGATATTATTCACCATTTACAACAAAGAAGTCATTCCGTCAAAAGTCTGCCTTTTTCTGCTGTATCTTTTCAGTAAAGTTCAATTTTGTTTAATAACCTAATAATTTCATGATATTTAAATTAAACTTAATATCAATAAATGCATGAAAAAAGTACATTAATCAAGCTTTGACTTTAATTAGACGTTCGAATTTTTAAAGTTGTACGCAATCCTACAGCAATAAAGGATTCAATCACACAAAAATAAAAATTATTAATTCGTGTGATTGTATCATAATCGTATTATATTATTTTTTTAAATAAAATTATATGTAACATAATATTACAAAAATTAAATTTACGTCACTCATTTATTTTATAAATATGTACTTACAAATTATATTATCGTGTAACAAAACAAAGTCTTATCATTTAATAATCCCTACCCTGAAAGCTTTCCCAAAAAGTGCCGGAAATTGGACTTTACTGTACACGTGTCAGTAGTATATTGGATTATTGATAGTAGGACGAGTAGGCGATGTGGTGTAGACGCACACAGACGAGAGGAGTCTCAGTCTCATAGCTTGAGCTCCGTAACAGAAGAAACTAAACTAAAACTTGATAGTATTTTCTCCAAGAAGAGGCAAAATTATAAATGAGAGAAGAAGTCATCAGTTCTGGTGGGACCATGGATCCCACTCCTGCTGCAAGGTACCCTATTCCTCCGTCCTACCTCTAATTTTCGCTTTTTACTTCCCTTACTTGCTTAATTTTGCTGATTTCACAAATTAGGGTTTCGAAAATGTTTGATACTGTGAGGGGTTTTCCCAATTAAGCGATTTTTTGGCGCTGGGTTAGTTGTTGAATGGGAATTTGAGGTTATAGTTTAAAGCTTTTTTTGTTTTGCTTTATTATATCTTAATTTGGATGAGAGATTGGAGTTAAGTGAATTCTTACGTGATTGCGAGGGAGCAGTGTTAATCTGTTAGGTTTTGTGTTCCGTAAGCGAAGTCATTTTAGTTAGTTTGAATTCACAAATTCTTCTATTTATAAATTTTCAGGTGATGGAACAAATACTTTTGATGTATAATGAGATATTAGGTGTTTGTTGCTTTTGAAGGAAGATTAAGAGGAAGTGGAATTACCGTATTACATTGTTTTAAATGAAGTTTTGTTTGAAATATGAGAGTTTGAAAAAAAAAAACGTGAAATCCTTTATTGCAGTACTTTTGTTGGAATTGTTAATTTAGCATATCTTTTTGTTTGAAATATTTAGTGGATGTGCACATTAAGGTATAGTGGTGAGATTGTCTAATGAAATGGCGGAAATGCTTTTATGTTAACTTTGTATAACTTGGAAATTAAGGCAGCTACCTCATTTAGTTTAGGTAGTTTGGGTGCTTTTTCAACCAGTTCAATTTATTATGTGATTATAATTTTTCCACTATCTCAATAGATCGGTTACTCATTTGTTATTTGCTTCCAAGTACCTGATATAAATTTTCATGTTGATGTTTTTTGGGTTTTGTTTCACCAGTTCTGCTGGGGCATCCTCGCCTGCGGCTCCAGCAAATATTGGCAGCGTGGAGAGGTCCAGCCATGGACATAATTCCAAAGCAGCCTCTCAACTTCCATGGACTTCATTGAGCACCAATGCTGGTGGTTCTGCTCTTGGATCATCAAGACCTTCTTGCAGGCCATGGGAAAGAGGGGATTTACTGAGGCGTTTGGCTACCTTTAAGCCATCAAATTGGTGTGGGAAGCCTAAGGTACCTAGTTCATTCTAGATTTAGTGTTTTATATATTGATGTATTGATCATTTTATTTTTGTTTTACTGTTTCTCATTAATGTCTGGTAGTTTTCTTCTGTTATTATGTTGCTGTGTTAATTGCTTATTTTTCCTAGTTTTTTAAAAATTTAGAAACATTATTTATAAGACTTACATTAGGGTTTTTAAATTTCTTGCAGGCAGCTAGTTCACTGGCTTGTGCTCAAAGAGGTTGGATTAATGTTGATGTAGATAAAATTGTGTGTGAGTCATGTGGCGCCTGTCTTGACTTTGTTTTGGCAACATCTTGGACTCCAGAAGAAGGTTAGCGTAGCTTAATTAGTTCTCTCTATGATAGGCACTGTTAAGTTTTTTTTAAATTCTGAACCAGACTTGTAAATTTTTCATCTTATTATAGCTGTAGGCATGAGAAACGAAAAACTTAAGTTCCATCAAATAATTATGTTTCTGATCATGTATTTTTGTGTCCTGGGAGAAATTACTGCTGCAATGCATTACTTTTTTCTGTAACAAATAATGATAAAACCACAAAAGCAAGGAGTATTTCCTAATCGTTCTCATTGTTCGTTTGATTATTGAAGATGGATTATAGTAATTATTAGCCCTATCAATATTGTTCTTATTTTTTTCCCTCGGGATGGGGGTATTTTGAAGTTGGAACTGCTGGTGAAGCCTTTGCCAGGCAGTTGGATGTTGGCCACAGTGTCAGCTGTCCTTGGAGAGGAAGCAGCTGTCCTGAAAGCTTGGTGCAGTTTCCTCCAACTCCTCAATCTGCATTAATTGGCGGATATAAAGATAGATGTGATGGGCTTTTGCAATTTCAGTTTCTTCCTATTGTTGCTGCCTGTGCTATTGAGCAGATGCGGTTGTCTCGTAGCCCACAGATTGACAGGTTACTATCCCAGTCACAGAATGTTACTGCCGGAGAACTAGAATTCAGGTCCGAAGGCATACCAGATCTTGAAGCCTCTCGAGAGGGAGCATTCGGTTTATATTCTCGTGTAAGTTAAAGTTATATTTCATTCCAACACCTCATACAACTGTATGTCATCATCCTGGCCCCTGTGTCATTCTTTACTTATGTTTGTTTTTAATCATCTATTGTAGGCCCAAAAGCTTATAAGTCTCTGTGGATGGGAACCAAGGTGGCTCCTAAATGTTCTAGACTGTGAAGAGCATTCTGCTCAATCAGCTCGTGACGGGTGTTCTTTTGGTCCTGCCCAAGCACAGGTCCATCTTTCACATGATCCTGGACCAAGCAAGAAAGCACACTCTGCGTCAACTAGAAAGGATACCGGAAAGAGCAAGCTTTTAGCTGGGGAGTCCAGAGGTGACTCCAGGTCGCCTCTTTTAGATTGCAGCTTATGTGGTGCTACTGTTAGAATATTGGATTTTTTGACTGTTCCTCGACCTGCTCGCTTCACACCTAATAATATCGATATTCCTGATACAAGCAAGAAAATGGGATTGACACGTGGAGTGAGTGCAGCCAGTGGGATTAGTGGTTGGTTTCCTGCAGATGATACAGAAAAAGAACAGACTGAAGATCGTGATGAGGTGGCTACAACTGACGAGAGAAAACTGCGTCAGAATGTGGAAGTTGATCTGAATCTCACAATGGCAGGAGGTTTATCTTTTACTCAGGTAGATAGGGCTACAGTTCCAGGAAATGTTCTTGACGTGGATATGGGGAGAGACTTAATGATAGGACAACCTGCAGGCAGCGAGGTTGGTGATCGTGCAGCTTCATATGAATCGCAAGGACCTAGTTCTCGTAAGCGAAGTTTGGAAATTGGTGGTAGCTCTAATAATAGGCCTCAATTGATAATGCAGCCGACAGATAGTGTAGAGGGAACTGTAATCGATCGTGACGGTGACGAAGTCACTGATGGGAGGCAATTTTCGGCAGGTCCTTCAAAGCGTGCTCGTGACTCTGACTTTGTTGATACATGTTCACCTTATCAGAAAGACTCATCTGGTGCTGGTCCTAGTCATTCGGTGGGCCTTGACATGAATGCAGAGGGGAGCCGAATTCCTATATTTCGTCAAGGAAGTGATCAATTTTTTGGAAATCCATCAGCCATGGATTCAACACGCGCATCATCTGTCATTGCAATGGATATTGTCTGTCATAGTGATGATGATGACTCGATGGAGAGTGTTGAAAACTACCCTGGGGATGTTGACGATGTTCATTTTCCATCTTCCAGTACGTATGGAAACATTGACATGAATGAGACATCAGAACTAAATTATAGTAATCAGGGTCAACAAAGCATTGGTTTCCATCCTGCTGCAGAAGCAGCTCCTGGTGAAATGGGAGTCAGTAGTACAAATTATGGTGAAGAAATCTTTAATGCAGAAACTGTTACAGCTCAAGCTAGGGACGGCTTTAGTTTTGGGATTAGTGGGGGGAGTGTTGGTATGTGTGCAAGTCATGAAGCTGAGATTCATGGAGCTGATGTATCTGTTCATAGAGCAAATAGTGTAGTTGGTGATGTGGAACCTAGAGCAGAAGATGTTGAGAATCAAGGTCAGACTGGTGAATCTGTTCCTGATCCTGGTTTAATGGATGAAATTGTCCCTGATGAAGCTAATAGGGAAGACCCTCATGGTGATAGTCAGGAGATGTTATCTCGATCTGTGGAACGAGCTGATAGTGGCTCTAAAATAGATGGTTCAACTAAAGCTGAATCTGTCGAAAGTGGTGAAAAGGCAAGTCAAAGCTTCAAGGGGGCTGTTGGCAACAATGTTCATCCTTCTCTTTCCTGCAATGCAAAAATGGATTCTGGCGATGAACCAACAAAGAAAGAGGTCACAAATGCTGGAAAATCATCATCCACAAACAATTTTCGATATTTGGAGTCAGATTACGCAGTTGCCAACGGGATAGGTATGCTTCTTCAATAAATATAATTTCTTTTATCAGTGAAATTTGAGTATTCATGAAGAGTATACAAGGATGATAAAAACACTCTAAAATATTTCTTGATGATTTAAAATTTTAAATGCTTCTTCAATGTCATTCCCCTAAGCCTGTTGTTATTTATTCATACTGAACTGCAGGGCCTCCCAAGGTTGAAAGTAATTATGAAGAAGCAGCAGAATTTGATCCAATCATCCATCACAACCAATTTTGCCCATGGGTGAATGGAAATGTTGCTGCTGCTGGCTCTAGTAGCCGCAGTGGTGGCAATGTTGATGAAACTGTTGCACTATGTGGGTGGCAGCTAACATTGGATGCATTAGATGCACTGCGGTCACTTGGACATATTCCAATTCAGATTGGTCAGTCTGAGTCGGCAGCATCTTTGTATAAGGTATTTTGTATCTTTCCACCTTAATACCTTGTTCTCCTTTCCTTTGCTCTTCCTAGTTAGGCTGCTATGTTTCTTTCTTCCCTTCAATCTGTATTCTATAATCTGTTTTTGTCTGAATCACATGATTATCTAATTGATGATGCATGTATGCGTTTGTTCACCTGTTTCATATATGGAGGAGGTTTAGATGTTCAAATGAGCAAGGAGCCTTGTGCAATCCACTTTCTTTTTCTCTCACCATTTGCAAAGTTCGGCTTTTCTTCCATTGATAGGTATTTCCTGTGCAGGATGATCACCAAACTCCGAATCAAAAACTCCTGCGACGACACTCCATGAGTAGAAGTCAAGGACCACACTAGTTGAAAATCTGAAACCAAAGGTATGTGCCCTCTCTTGTGCTGACATTGCCCAGATATCATATCAATGTTATTCAATTAGCGATTGTCGATTCCTGTGATCATTTATCTGCTTTTTAATGCTCTTTGCTTACTGGGAAAATGCAGGTAAATCTTATCGTCTATTCATGCTCATGTTGTCTTGTTGGTGTTGGTATATATCAATCTCGTCTGCATCTGTTACAGAACCTGCAGCTGGTTAATTTATAACCGTCCTTGTTTCCGTTTTCTATCCTGAAATTGTCTCCCAAATTAATTTAGATAATCTGTTTGTTTCTTGAGGAAGAGACGCTACTTTATGAAGCACGATTTCTTGTATGCCATTAGTTTCTTCTTGTTTCAGCTTTCTGTTAATCTTAATTTAAAGGTGGATCTGATTTGTTCAAGTTTATAATTTCTCCTTTGGTCTGCTATAATTTTGTCTGGTTGTCTATCTTCATTTGTTTTCTCATTAAATCTGACATTGAAAGAAAGGATTCAATGATCAAGTTTCATACTTTGAAGCTTCTCAATAGTGATAATATATTATAATATAGCCTCCTTCCATGTCTGATTGTAAGTTCTGGTGGAATTCATTTACATGATCTTCACCTCAACAATCCAACTAATCTTCACTTGACCAATCAAAAGTGAGGAATATGCCACGTGCCATTTTCTGTAAAGCCAATGAGATAAAACTTCTTGAGAAAGCTGGAGTCTTCAACCTCCAGCCTACCATGCCACCAGCAGCAGCAGCAGCACTGCACTCTTCACTCTACTTCCCATGTCGAAAGACCTTCAAGTTCCTGACAATAACTTCAGAAGGGTCATCAATAAGTGTCCAAGATTGCTTGTTTCTAGTTTACAAGACCAACTTAAGCCTTGCTTGTTTTATCTTCAAAGACTTGGTTTTAAAGATCTAGAGGCGCTAGCCTATCAAGACTCAACCTTGTTACTTTCTAACGTAAAAGACCTTGATAAGTTGGAATACTTGCAAAGTTTAGGGATGGCAAGAGATGAGGTTGTTTGTTTGGTATTGAGATGTCCAGCACTGTTTACTTCCAGTCTTGAGAATAATTAGAAGCCAAAGTTTGATTAGTATGGAGGAGGTTGTAGTGAGAGGAATTGAGGTGTCATTGGCAACAATGGTGAACAGCTCCGATGAAGAGTTCAGGGTATTTGGTAAAGCAAGGAGCTGCTTAACTTTCTTTATTTTCTTTTCGACTAAGAGATGGAGAATTGTTCTTGCTCTTGCCTTTTTTTTGCCTGAAAAATTTTAGGGTGAGAGAATAGATGTCGCAGTACAAAGACAGGGAAAGTTAACAAGCTCAATAAGTGCTTACAGTGGTACTTATATATAACTTATTCCGAGAAAACTAACGAGAATTCAAACATGCGATCGTACGTACAAATGTTTTGCACTTGTCGTCTAATTTTATTACATCAACCGTTTACTGCAATAGAAGTCTTCTATGCACTCTCTCAAGTGTACATTTGGATTGTTCATTTGGTGTATTTGAGTTTTGCAAGATGTATTAAATTTATATTCATTTGATTTAATTTATAAATTTAAATGAAATTAAATAAATTTTATAAATATTTATAAATAAATTGAAATAAAATCTTTAAAAAATTATATTTAAAAATAATTGAATATGTTTAATACGTGTTATATTTTATGAATTTGTAAATTTATTTTCTTTTGTAAGCTTTAAAAAAATAAAATGTAACTAAACTAATTTCATAGATTTTCGAATGAAAACTTTCAGTTATTTTAAAAAAATTATATCAAACACAAAATAATAGATTTACAAGGAAATTTTATATACAAATAAGAGAAATTAAAATTGTAAATTAATTTTGAAATTTATTTATACTAAACATAGTAAAATGCTAAAAATAGATATTCATGTTGTTTTACAAAAATAACTCTTTAAGGTATTGTGGCATTTTTAAAAATAACAGAGAATTTATTATCATAGTTTCAAAAAATGTATAAAAATAACTAATTTAAATAATATTATTTTAGAATTTTAATTTAAAGTTGAAAAATCGAATAATTAAGAAATAATGTAGGAAAATGATTAGAGATGCTCTTTATCACTTCAATGAGAATAGAACAGTAAAAAGTGAAGCACAGAATTATTAATGACAAAATGAAAAGGGTTTTAGTGATAAATGGTCAAAAAAAAAAAATTGAAAGGATCAGTTTCGCCGTCGTAATTGCATACTACTGCAACTAAATGCAATCGTCAATGCACTCTTTGATCAAACATAAACCCTTCAGCTAAAACACCGATCTGTAAAACCCATTCGCACGCAACGCAAGCTTCTTTACTCTGCACCTCATTGTTATTACTTACTATTGTTTCAAACTCTTTGAAAAAGCATGTTAGTTGGTCGAAGTTTTGCTAAGATTTCTGGGATTGCTAGAAGAAGATTTTCTTCTCGCTATTACACTTGGTGTGTGGGACCTGTTAGTTCCCACGTTTCCGGGGACACTTCTTTAAAGGTAATATGGTTATGAATAACGATAAAGATTGTTGCTTTGTTGTTTTTTCTGTTATTGAAGAGGTGGGTTTGGTTCAAAATTGCTGCTTTAAGTTTTGAATTGATGAAAGATTGAAAATTTGCTAATGGGTTGTTGTTTTTTTGGAATCAAGCTGGTTGATTGAGAGATGGGATTTATAGTTTATTTTTATCTGAATTTGAGCTGAGTTTTGAGGTTTAGTTATGTGTCTTTCTGTGTGGTAACCTTTTGTGTGTATTTGTTGTGGTTGATTATGGTGATTAGTAGGTATTCGGTTGCAGGGAAACTTATTCATGGACTTCGCCGGCGTTGCACAGTCTAAGACATTACATTCATCAGAGTAGCTCCGTAGCTGAGGTTTGAATTTTCATTTACATTTGATTGATTTGTAACTGTACTTAACATTGCCAGAAGCAGAATCGCTGTACATGTATCTTTTGTATGTATGATATGGTATGCCTGAATGTTTTTTATTTCTTCCTTTACAATTACATAGAATTGCTCCTTGTTTCATAAAGTTTTTGGATTTTGTTAGTAACCCGATGAAGATGAGGCTATGCGTTTTGTAGGAACCACTTGACCCATTTTCTCTTGTTGCTGATGAATTGTCACTTCTTGCTAATAGGCTGCGAAAAATGGTTGTTGCCGAGGTATCAAATTGAAATGTTGTGGTCTTGCATATTATTGTATTTTCCCCCTTTTTCAAATATTTGAGATGATGTTTTTGAGTTTACCTTTTATATAGGTTCCTAAGCTTGCTTCAGCTGCTGAGTACTTCTTCAAAATGGGTGTGGAAGGCAAGAGGTTTCGTCCGACGGTAATCTTTCTTCTCAGTTCTGCAATTTAGTAGGATTCTGTGATCTGTATATCTCATATATGTCTTACACAATAGCTTGGCATTTATTTCCAGAGAATTTTTCTTCATGTGCAATGTTTTGGCTACTTGTCTGAAATGAGTTGCTACTTTGCTGTGTAATTGTGGTGTTGCTTTTCAGTGAACTTGCATTATTCAGTGCTCCAATATTTTTAATTTTTGTATTGCTTTATTCTCTCATCAATGGAATCATCATTATGTAAATGCAGGTGTTATTACTAATGGCAACAGCTTTGAATGTTCATATACCACAACCAAGACCTGATAGTGTAGGGGAGACTTCAACTGAATTACGTACAAGGCAACAAAGGATTGCTGAGATTACAGAGATGATCCATGTCAGTTCTCAACAGTTTCATGGTTTTTTCCCTTGGCCATTTGTGTGGTGAATGGGCTTGTTCACAGTCTTGTCTTCTCTTCATTTTTTTATATTTATTTAAGGCTCTTGCAGTTGTTTCCATTTCTTAGGTGGCTAGCCTTCTCCACGATGATGTGTTGGATGACGCAGATACAAGACGTGGGATAGGTTCATTAAATTTTTCCATGGGCAATAAGGTACTTTAATTTCAATTTTTTGGGTCGAATCCATCATCATGGCACAAGAATATTGAGCGGATGACATACGTTAGGTAATTTTATGCCTATACTCGAAATGGTGATTACAAACAAATAACTTTTTTTGCCAACTCAATGCCATGAATTTCGTTTGATTAATTAATTCAATAATGAATTATCGTATGTGAATAATAAAATAAAGGCAGGTCAAATTTCTGATTGAGACATACTTATCCTATTATGAGGACAGCCATGTATGGAGTAATCTACAAAAACCTTGAGTATCTATTGAATATTGTTCAATGTGTAGTATTTCCTCATACATGATCTATGTCACGTACTGCTACTAATTCTATTGCATTATAGCGTAATTTATTTATTTTTTGTTATGTTTATGACAGGTAGCTGTTTTAGCAGGGGATTTTCTTCTCTCACGTGCTTGTGTGGCGCTTGCTGCTTTGAAAAACACAGAGGTCTGCTATTTATATTTGATGTCACTTTCTGTAGGCATTTGAATATTGCATCCTACAACTTTTAATGGGGTGTTTTAGAACTATAGTGGCCAAAGCTTAATGTCTTCATCCTCATTGATTTGCTGTTCTCTAATTGTTTTTATTCTGTTTCATGGAATTACTTTCGTTTGATTTTGTTCACTAGCCAACATCTTTGTGCATCTTAGGTTGTTTCTCTATTGGCTACGGTTGTGGAACATCTTGTGACTGGTGAAACCATGCAGATGACTTCTACCCCGGAACAACGTTGTAGGTGTGTTTTCCACTTTATCGATGTAGTTAAAATTTTGCATGCTCACAAACCAGACCATGGAGATCTTTTTTTTTTTTTTTAATTTGGGAAGTCTCTTGTTCTTGAATAGTTTTGTCTTATTGACATGCTGGTTTACAGCTATACATGGAAACATCTTGACAATTAACTGTTTATTCGAGTTTGTGTATTTGTTTAGCCTTCATCTATTTAAGAATTGCAATTTTCCTGGATTTCACTTTTTGTGGTTCCCTAAAGATCAATTTACATGTCGCAGTATGGATTATTATTTGCAAAAGACATACTATAAGACCGCATCTCTGATTTCGAATAGCTGCAAAGCAATTGCACTTCTTGCTGGACAAACAACAGAAGTGGCAATTTTGGCTTTTGAGTATGGAAAAAATCTGGTTGGTTCATTTCTTTATTGTTAAATGCTCTAAATAATTTTAATGGAATAAGTGTTTATGTATATGGACAAGTTGATGGATGAATGTGTTGTCATGCTTTGCAGCCGAAATGTTCTAGATTAGACTCGTTCTATCTGATCTTATCACATTTAGTTAAATGGTTCTTTCACTAATGTGTCTCAATGTTATCTTTATTTCAGGGATTGGCATTTCAATTGATAGATGATGTTCTTGATTTCACCGGTACATCAGCCTCCCTTGGAAAGGGCTCATTGTCTGACATACGCCATGTAATTCATCTAACCTCAGTATATGATTTCTTAATAATTCGTGATTCACTCTGATATCTTTCCTACTTGAATTGGATGAATCATGTTAAGCTTCTGATTCCTCTTAAATAAAATTCTTGCAGGGAATTGTAACAGCTCCCATATTGTTTGCCATGGAGGAGTTTCCGCAGCTGCACACTATTATTGAACAGGGATTTGACAAGCCTGAAAATGTCGACATTGTAAGTTTGCTCTGATGCTTCTCCATGGCTTGAGCAATATGTGTTTTAGTCAAGAAACCACGTAACAGAATATAAAAGATCTTGGCTCTTTCAAATCTCAGATTAGAAAACAACTCTACTGTTTTGTGATCTAACTTGAGCTACTCCTGCAGGCCCTGGAATACCTCGGCAAGAGTCGTGGAATTCAAAGGACAAGGGAATTAGCGGCGAAGCATGCTAACCTCGCGGCCGCTGCTATAGATTCCCTACCTGAAACTGACGATGAAGAAGTAAGAAAATCAAGGAGAGCATTAGTAGATATCACCCAAAGAGTAATCAGGAGAAATAAGTGAAAAAGGTCTATTAATTTCTGTCATCTCGCCACAGATTTTTTTTGGCTGTTTTAGATATTGTTCCTGTAACGGAGGGCCAAACTTCCATCTAGTTTTCATTTATTCAATTCCTTACAAAATCTTTTGTTTTACATCGTAATTGTGAGGAATTGATTCTTGTAAATTATACATTCTGTCGGGCAAGTTGAACGAATACAGTTAGATGATTATGCTCCAATAAGAGAAAACGAGCCATTTCTTCTATTTTTCTGCGGTCTGAATCATTGTTTTCCCTATGCTTTCTATGAGCATGATCATTAAACTCTCTTCATCTTTTCTTTTTGCTTGTTCTTATCACTGGAGACATGTCACATAGTAACTTGCTATTTTTCACGTTGAATTGTCATTCCTGCTTCAAGTTCTGTGCTTTGGATCCATTAACAGCCACAGAAAAAACTCTCAAGTCATTTTGTGAGCTTATTGGAGCCACGAATGCGGTTACTAGAGTGCCTTGGCAAGACTAGTGGAATTCGAAGGACATTAATGGAATTCGAAGGACATTAATGGAAGTATGGAACTAGCGGAAAATCATGCTAACCTCGCAGCAGCATCCATTCTCTACCCGAAAACAGACGATGAAGAAGTTCGAAATTGCAGACGGGAATAATTAGATATCACCTTGAGAGTGATTACAAGAAATAACACAAGTCATGTTAATTTTTTAACAGATTTTTGATTGTTTAGTCCATGTTGCTGTAACAGCAGGACCAAGGTGCCATCTACCTTTCATATTTAGTCACTTGCTTTCAGGGGAGCAAGTGCCACAAAATAGTCAGACACTGCTTCAATAATATGCAAGAGTTGCTCTCTTTCTCTGCTCTTGATCTTGATGTTTTTCTATGGATGTTTGGAGTTCAGGTCAATTTCAACTGATATCATTTTTTTTTATCAGTTTGGTTTCTTTCAAGGTCCAGTAAAAATTGTGAGGCTGTCTCCTATTCATGGTCATTATGGAAACATTGATTGAAGTTGCTCAGACATGCCGATTCTCTTACAATGACAGATCTTAGTGCCAATCTGGAAGTCATTGTTGAGAAAAGTAGTTACGCGTAAATCATTTTCACTGGAGGCAATTCTAATTCCAAAAAGGATGAAGAAAGCATGTACAAGTTGATCACATGAAAGCTTATGTCTAAAATTTATAATTTCAAATTTACAGATATTACAGAATTCTTGAACTTATGCTTCAACCCTTCTCTTCTACAGTCTTGAATACTGAATTATCATCTGTATCATTTGCAGAAAACTGTTCTCAATTGCAAGAAGGGAAGGTTACTCTGGAAATGCCATTTTGTACAAAACCACCTAAGAAAGTCAAAAATGGCAATTATCGTCATTCTCATATTGACATTGTTACAACTGTTGCCTTAAAGGAATTGGATTAGGCATCTTGTACTGCACCAGAAGATCAATCACACAACAATTTCTTCTGAAGATAGATTCCTGATGTCTCTGATAACCTGTCGGCTTCAAATTCCCTCAAAAAGAGAATGCACAAAGCTTTCTAAAACTGTCACTCTCTAAAACAAGACATCTTGCGATATAAATGCTGCCCATGCGTTTTGTAGAATGGAAAAGGCCTTCTCTGCAACATATTTCTGGGATTGTGAAGCTCCTCTTTGTTGCAGTTTGTCCGGATGGAGACACAGTCTTGCTTTCTGATAAGCCTTTTTTACATGTGAGCTGTCGATTAGGTTTGTGAGGGGAATCGCATGCCAACCACTATTGGGCCATAGAATCTGGGAAATTCGAAGAATGGAAGTAAAACATTATGCATCTACCAGAATGTCTTGTCAGCACAATTGGAATCAACAGCTGAAAATGAGAAATCTTACATGATGTAGTGTTGAAAGCAGAAAACGAATGTTAGTTTCTTTGCCGGACGACCACAACTTGATGTCTTCATCCATCATTTCCATCTCTATCTGTAGTTTTTTGCAGAACAAAGCAAATTCACCCATCAGTCAGAATTCAATTTCTAAAGATATTAATGACTATTGTTATGAGCTTACCTCTTTCTCTGATTTTTTAACTTCTGGTTTCCACTTCTCTATTTCTCCCTGCAAAAATTGGAACACTGTTGGTTAGTTTACTCTTACTCGAGATTCTCAAACTTCCCATGAATATGATCGAAGAAAGAAGATATTTACCGGCGTAGAAGGTGTCTGTCCATATCCATCACTCTGTTGTGTCAGCTCTTGTGAGCTAGCTCTTTCTACACCATTCAAACAGAAAAACTTAATCATGACAGAACTTACAGAACTAAAAACCTGTGCTGGTAAAACATGACAAAACATTACCTGAAGCTTCAGCAGAGTGATACTTCTCTTTGGCCCAAGCAATGGCCTCATCAATGGACACTGCTTCTCCATTCCCCTCTCTATGATCAGAATTGATTTCTATCACATAAGAACTCATCACTTCATCTTCTTCTTGCTCCATTTCTTCTTCATACATTACATTGAACTGCATTCCACTAGACTTGGCCTCTGCTAATGGCTCTTCACAAAGTGAAGATGCTGGAGATGATGGAGAATTCAGCTCCAAATCATCCACTGATATTTTCACACTTGTGTATGAATTGGGTTCAATACTAATGGTTTCTGGAGACGAGACCTGCCTTGAAAATCTGTAATAAGAGCCCCTAAAATTGTCATTCCATTCAGCATCCACAGGAGCATTTTCAGCACTTGTGTAGGGAAAAGATGTCATCTTCTGTTTCCTTTGAACTTCTTGAGGCCTCATGGTGCTTGAGTTCCATCTACAGGCTACATTTATCGGTCTGTAACATTTAAACAAACAAAAATTCACTCCTTTTCCTAAACAAATAATTGAACGACTCGAACAGATCGAAAGAATTTCGCTCATGAAAAACCAACTGAAACTGAAGTCTCCCGAGGGCAAAACCGTCAAAATAAACAAACAGAACAGTCAAAAAACAGTTAAAGCAGTTAGAGAGTAACCTAAGCTTGGAAGCGAAAGAATTGAACGCCGCGTCATCTCTCGTATGAGGACTCAGCTCCTCGGAGCTCAAAACAGAGGACGAGTTACTCTTACTCTTGGACTTAGAGCAATGCCTTGACCTATCCCTCGACCTTCTCCCGCCATCGTCATCACCCCCAAACCCAAACACATCGCTATAAAACCACTCTCCTCTCGCCGGAATCCTGAAGGCAGGCAAGCTCCGCCCAGCTGAACTATTCGACCTGGAGACAAACTCCGGAGGCCGGAAAATCTCCTCGTAAAAGGAGGAATATGCAGCTGAAAAGTCGCCAGAAAATTTACGTGACATGACACTACGAGGTGGCCCCCCAAAGACGTCGGAGAAGTCTTGGCATTCAAGTGAGTGTCGAGAAGTGGAGGTTGTCTCCATGGAACGACGTCGTGGGAGGTTGGTTCCCATTCTCATTTTCCAAGACTCGTCCATGATCAAATGATAGCAAAATATATATTAGGGTTAGCTATATATATATATATAGGAAGAAGATATGTTGTGTGTGAGTGAATGTGAGTGTTATAGGAAGAGAATTGTGTGTGGAGGTTGAAGAAAGGTTTTTCAACTTTGGTTTATCTTTTTGGTGTTTTAGTTTGAAGTTTTATGTTTGTTGTTTAGTATTATTATAGAATGGTCTATGTTAGTTGCTGAGATTCACAACTTTGGTAAAAAATTTTAAAGAAATTACGAATGACCATAGTCGGTAAAACTCACAAATCCATATCACTTCTAAAAATTGTGTTTCCAGCATTAATATATGGTTTCTCCCCTGACGTCGTTTCTAGTAGACACACGAAATGTAAATCCGATACGATACAAAGTTATACAAGTTTGAATTGAGAATGAAATGATATGAGCAGTAATCTTGGAAACCCTGGATGGTTGCATGTAGTGATGATGGTAGAGGAGGGTGGTAGGGATAAATGGAGATGAAATAATGAAGAACGATGGCATGCTTACCTGGAAAGATGGGTTTGAATTCAGCATGGGTTTTCAGTCCCCACATACACATAATTATATGTTATGATTTATATATACACATGCTTTAGGGATATGGGTATATATCTCAACAATTAAAGTGGAAATTTTCTCTTTTCTTTCTTTAACTTTCTGGGTTTTGTTTGCTTAATATGATATATCTTTGCCAAAGATGAAATAAAAAGGATCATAAAGATGGTAAAAGGTGCATAAGTTCATGCCTGTGATAAAGACTTGTCCAGCAAAGGCAATGAATGGAAATAATGGTTTTAATTAGCCAATTTTACATTAAAAATGTGATCAAATTGGGATGTTTGAGCATTATGAATTGTGTTTTGATTCTTAGGAATCACTGCTTTTATCTTCTGAGAGATGAAGTGGAGTCGTGATAGAAACAGAAGCTATGTCGGATGAGGAACAAAAAAAAGGAAAAATAGGTAGAAAAAACCTATAGAAAATGCAATATCAATTAGTATTTTAAGGCAGAGATCTCGAGTTCGAGTTTTAGGTATGCAGCTGCGTTAAAACTTGGTTGGGAGAGTTTTTCCGCCCTTGTGGTTCTGCCCAGCTCGAACGAGGATAGTCTGAGGTGTCTAGGATACCTCGTGGTTCAGACAAAAAAAATAGTATTTTAAGGCCCGGTCTATTTAGCAATTCGAACTGAAAACTGGGTCACTTATTTAACGGCAGGTCATTGGTTGAACTGAATAAATAATAATTGTATAAAAAATTATTAAATACTACAATTTAAGATAAAATAATTATTTAATAAAAAAAGGATCTCCAACTAATCAAATAAAAAAAATTAATATAACTTTAAGTTCAACATCTTTCAATTTTAATAAATAACTCCAAATAAATATTATATATTTTAAGAATATAACTCAATGAACAAATTATTATCGATTATTGTCTCAAAAGATGGAAAAATAAATAATTCTAAATTTAATAAAATATCTATAATATTATCTGACATACAATAAAAATTTTTAAAAAAAAGACATTAATAGAATTCTACATATTAAACAACAAATAATTGAACAATAATATATTTATTATATTGTCTTACTTATATAAGAAAATAAATATACATAATAATTATAATTTATTCAAATTACTACATATATTTTTTATTAACTGCTTGTATTTGCTAGTCAAAATAATGATAAGAACAAAAATTGGTGAGGTGTATAAAAATTTTGAATTAATTTTTTTTTAAATATTGGGTTTTTATATTAGCAATTCATATAAGAAGTTATGGTCTAACCAGTCGAATCTACAAATTTTAATAGTTCTATGTCATTTCAGTCTTTAGTGTCAATATTACTAACTGAATCGCTAAATTTTCGATCTAATAGACCAAATTGGTTCACATTTTAAAACATGAATACGGACTTGTAGGATAGGATAGAAATTAGAATGATCTAAAGGGCTAAGAAAATAGACTGGCGGTGGCATTAGAAGGCTACTAATACCACCAAAAACACAAAACTTTAATCCCAAACAAGTGAGAGAAGAAAACCTGAAAATATTTCAAACTGCAGTTCTACACTCCTAGTTGTGTTAATAGATCATAATCATAGAGTTTGACTTGTCCGTATTCTCCTTTAACCCCTGAACGTGTAGATTAATTAGCGTGAGGTTGTTTTAATTTAACTAGATATTTTGAGTTCAAGTCCTGGGTACGCAGCTGCATTAAAACTCGGTTAGAAAAACTTTATCTTCCTTGTAGTCCTGCCCGGCTCGAACGGAAATTACTATATAATGCTATGATTGAGGAGAAAATGACTGTTATTTTCACAAAAAGGTGAATTTTCACAGGAATATAGTGACTTCTACTGTTGAAATTCATAGTAATCTTTAAACTTTATATGATACACCAAACATTAGGAGATTAAAGCTGATTAAAGTAGAAAAGGAAGTCAAGAAAGCAATTTTTCATGCCTTTTTTTTTGTCAAATGCTAAAATGCACGATCTTACTTTTCTCTTTCACTTCACCGACTGAATATTAATTTCTGCATGCAAATCTGAAGCTTTGACATTTAACATTAACAATATAAGTAATTTTCAGCTCAAACAGTAATTACGAGTGGCTCGACTTATTTACGCTCTTAATCAGATCTCTGTTCAAGTGTTTTTTTCGTGAAAACAATAAATACAATTGGCCAAACCAAGTGTTTCACCTATTTGAATTATGAGTACTAGGTAATAAAACGAGACAACTTGGCAACAATAATTCAGTTGCTGAAAGCTGACTGATTTGATTTTTCGATTATATCTCACAAAATATGCCAACTTCTCAAGCATAGTGTCTTAATAATAATACCAATTAGGTTGTGCATAATATATTTCTAAAAACTGTTAATAAGAAGATACAACAAAATACTCTTCGTCCGTGAGTTTAATGGTAAAGAGGGTTAATTAGCACAGTGAAGGTGTGAGTTCGATCTCAGAACTCTGTAACGGCGTTAGAGGAAGAATACAGGACAAGACCTGCTGGTTCGCCAACTCCAACCGGAAGATTACATAAATGAACAATTTTGTGTTTGAAATGATAGAAATGTCAGGGTATGTTTGTTCATTATCAGGATACGTTTATACATATGTTTAGTGTTCATAGTTGTTCATTATTGTAAGTGACATTTTTTATTTTAAAATATGAAATCTGACATTCATATAATTGTGAACTAGAATATGGTATAAACAAAAATGAATAAATATATATTGACATTCCTATCATTTCAAACTCAAAACATAATAGTTTACATAATTATCTAAACTCCAACGGAAACTCCGTCCTTGGCTCGCGGACTAACTCAGCCCCTTGTCTAAAATTAAAAAAAAAGACTCAACAAAATATTTTATCAGATGTGATTGATTCTAAGATTTTGATTGATCTATAAATTGGAATATCAAACAATATAAGATCTAAAGTAGTATTAATTAAACGAATAATTTAGCTAAATTATTTTGGGAAATCATTAAGAAGTAGTGTGGTGGAATGATATTATATGTTCATGTGCCATAAAAATGGCTATGTTCCTGTGAAGTTAGGAGAAGGGATATGAATAGTTGGCAATGGGAGGGCACTAAGTGGACAAAGGGTTTTGAAGGGCAGGTGTGGGAAAGGATGGTTGATACCTTTTGAGGGGGACAATACATGCACCAGTTGATTCTCGTATCAATCGTGCCGTGATCGTATTGTGCTATTTTTAATTATATAGTATTATTTTTTACATAAATATTATAAAAATTGAATTCGTATCGTTCGTACCATATCATAAACGTATATTCACAAATTGTGTTGTCGTATGAGAAATTAAGACCCCTATGCGTAATCATCATTCTTTCAAGCTAAGATTATCATCCATCATTCCCCCACACTCACTTCCTCACTTCCATAGTGAGGCCAACACATTTAGGGGGAAAAGATACAAAAGAAGTGGGGAAAAGTTGTGGTGAGTGACAAATGGTGGATAAAAATATAATTAAGAATCATTAAAAAGAAGCAACAGTAAACCAGCAGTAATGATTACAGATTAGCATAATCCAACATCATTATTTCTTAATTGTGCTCATAATCTGACCTAACCAACATTCTCTGGCCTATTCCCATGTTTTGTCATGTGGTCCATGACACAATACAAGCCAAATTGTAGTTAATAATATGTTAATATATGCTTAGAAATGTAATGGGAATTATGGGATGGGGAACTTCCTAAAAGTGCATTTTGAAAAGAAAAATGGTAAGAACAGATCATACAGAAGCAAACAATTTTCCTTCTCGTTCCCATCTTTGCATTTCTGTTATAATTAATAGAGTTCCATTTCGAGAATTGAAGTTCATACAATTCAATCTCTTCGTACAATTTATATATACAATCAAAGACTCAAAACCAGAGAAAGAACATTCCTATTAGAGATATTATTCGTTTCAAAATTGGTGGTTCATGGTTCATAGAATCTATTCCGAGTCAGTTTCGGCGGATCCGTTTCCTATATTTTAATGGTTCGAGTTTGACTTTCCTTTAAAAGTTAACCGAACCGTCAGTTCAGAACCTTTGGTTCACAGTTACATGGTTCATGGAACCGGAACTGAAACCAGTCATGACCGGTTCCGATTTCAGTTCCAAAACCGGCGGTTCTAGTTTTAGTTCGTCGATTTCAGTTCAGTTTTTACCCCTCTAGTTGCGATAGACGAAGCACGATAAAAGGGCGATTATAAGAGTAAACACGGCAAGATAATGGCCGCTTCCTCGCTCTTTTGTTTACGTCTTTAGGTATGTATTTGATCAATACTGTTACCGTCAAATAATTGATGGACTTTAGGTGGTCAAACGACAACAAGTACAATAATTATGCCATTGACGGTTGAAAATTTGGGGTATGTAATACATAAAAGAAGAGTACAAATGTTGAGTGAGTTTGTTTGAAGGTTTGTGTAGATTATATTCGGATAGAAGATGGCAAGAGTGAGAGAGACATTCATGTATTGTTGTGTAATGTGAAGTGAATGGGGGGAGAACACATGAATATGGACCACGTTGTAAGAAAGAGGTTGTTGGTGTTTATAAGGTTATATGGACTTGAAAATGAACCAGTCTTATGTCTTTATTGCTAGAAAGAGATTGCCAAGGTAAGAGTAGGATCTTCGATTTGAATACACAACCAGCTAATGGACATCTTCGTATAGCAGGACAACCAGAATTCGCCAAAAACACTTTACTCACAAGAGAGTAATATGGCTTGCAGCCTGCAGAATCAAAGCCTGAAAATTCTCTTAACATTCTGTACCACACAATGGTTGGAAAATCATTCCAGGGCTTGAAATATCTTTGTGAATTAATAATTGCATAGCTTTCCTGGAAAATGTCCCTGATAAGTACTATTAAATTATCAGGTCAGGAATGCATGATGCTGAGCTCTGTTTTGAGACCTGTCAGCTTTTGGAACATGAAAATGAAGTTCAACTACTAATCAAAACTTTGATGCATAGCCATCTGGAAAGGTATGAAGTTTGTTTTGCTTGATTAGAACAACCATAATAAAAGTGGAAAGACTATCCATTCCCACAGACCAAATTGTTTGGAAACATCAGCTTCAGATGGAGAGCAATTATTGAGGCCATCATAAGAACTTCGGCAGAGAAAGATGGTACCCTAACTCTTCGTATAGTTCTCGAACGTCCTATAGTGGATGCCAACCAATCTTACGCATATTCCGCAAACTTTGCAGTAGGCTATCGTTGTCATATGAGAAGAGGATGGCACCAAATGAACATGCATACTGCTTCTTACTGCCACATCATTTCTAACCATTAATCATTGCAAGCTATTGCTTCCATTTTCATAAGTAACAGCTGAGATGATCTTCAGATTTAGAAACTAAGCTGTGGATTTTGTCAACTAAGTGACTGAATTAGCAAATTAATTTCAACTGTGGTTGGGATAAAAAAACCCTTTGTAATCATCTCTCTCAATACATCACAAGCTTCAACACCACCATAATATCATTATCACCATCAGCATCACTACCATTCTCTTTTCCGTCTTCTTCATCCTTGAAATCATATTCATTAATATCATTAAACCCAAAAATCCTATTCACTTCACACTTAAATTATCAAATCTCACTTGTTTAAACTCACAAAAACCATCACTTGCATTATTAGAATCCTGTGTTTCTACATTATAAGCATTTATACTATTAATACCAATACAACAATTCTGTGAAGCAGAGTAAAATGAATTGAACACGGCATATGCATAAGGTATTAACCGAATTCATCAATAAACTAATATCCTTGAAACAAAGACTTAAACTTTACAATTGCACGACAAGAATCAGCATAAAAAATCATATCAAATCTTCAATATATAACAGAATAGACCAAAAAAAAAAAAGAACATGGAACTGAGTTCACAATTTACACGATAAAGCTGAGAACTTCAAGAGAACCAACTTCAATAAATAGGATTCACGGAGAGAACTTGCACAGATTTTATTTTTTTTTTAAACAAGAGATAACTTGCACAGAGTTAAAGCAGAGAAATTTTATTTTTCTTTTTCTTTATTACAAATATCTAATGTGGATCCGGGTTGACCCGAATTGGTATAAATACAAGAAAAAGCCCAAAGGGTAATGATTTCTTTTGGGCTGGTTCAAAAAGAACCCAACCCATTTATAAAAAACAGAACAGAAAAAAGAAGTTTGAACTTTTTTTAATTACAATTCACTAGGGTTCAGTACAGTTCACTTCAGTTACACCTCTCTAAACCCTTCCAATCATTTCTTGTTTCTAGCGACAAGCTTAAACCCGGATTTTTATTGGTAAGTTTGAATCTTTTGTAGGTTTGTTATCACGGTAAAGTCTGAATCTTTGATTTTAGTTTGATTTAGAAATTGTGATAAGATGTATTATTATTAATGAATGTTATTGCAGCTGGCCGAGCTAATTGGCTTTAGTATTGTCAATTAGTAAGTTAGACAGTTGCATTACATTGAAAAATAGGCACAAAACCAGCTCTTGTTTGATTAAGATTCATCATTTACAAGATAGATGGTGCCTTACATTTGTCTTGTTTGTAAATTTTGGATTTTTTATGTGATTTTGGTATATGAGTTAGTCCAAGATTGATTTTTTATTGATGAGTTTTCTTTTTTGTGAATTTAGTGAAGCTGAGAAAGGTTTTGAAAAAATGCCTCTTTATGACTGTGTGCTTCTGTTGAAGCCTCATGTGTCAAGGCAGGACATGATAAACTTGATTTGCAGAATTGGTAAACATGTCTGTGCTAGGAATGGAGTTGTGACTGAGGTTAAGTCATTTGGGACGGTTCAGCTTGGTTATGGTGTTAAGAAGCTTGATGGCCGATTCTTTGAGGTGAATGTTTTCTTCTTCTTGACCATTTGATGTTTTTGTTTACTTATTTTTCTTCTGATGCTTGAATGTTTAAATGTTTGATTTTGTTGATAACACTAATGGCTTTGCCAGGATTTAGATGTTGAGTAACGTCAGGAAAAGTTTTGTATGTTGATTTAATGAATTTGGTATGATTATAGATTGGTTCCGATAAACTGTGATTGGTCGGTATTGTGGATTTGATTATTGTTTCATCTTGAGGCATCTCTGTTGTCATGAAATAGAATGATTCAAACTTCATTCCAATGCTTAAAACAGGCAGCAGATTTGTTGTTTTAGTATTCTCAGCTATTCAAATTAGTTTGGGTATTCTTTGATATTGATTAGATAACTTTTCATGACCTGTAATTGAACAGTTTATTAACATTCTTGTAGAGCAATGTTTAGCATCGTGTTCATGATTACATAACTTTGTTTCCCACTTCATTTGTAAGTCTGTTCTTCTAGCTGAATTAATGCTCAATTTTCATTATGATCAGGGCAATATGATGCAAATGACAATGATGGCCACACCTAACATGAACAAGGAATTGCATTACTTAAATAAAGAGGACCGTCTTCTCCGATGGCTTCTTGTTAAACACCGAGATACGTCTGCATGGATGGAACGTGATAGAGGCCTTGACTTCAGCAACTTTAGTCGAAGGAAATTTTTTGATGCAGAAAGGGAGGATGAGGATGATGACGACGACGACGACGACGACGAGGATAATGAGACTGAATATGATGAGAAGACAGGACAGCAATAGATGAATGTGTTATTTACAATATTTGTAGAACCAAATCAGCAGCCCTAAGCTCAGTTTCAGCTAGATGATAATGCAGAAACGAGAGAAACGTTGTTGCTTTTGTTTGTTTTTTTTTTTTGACAAACAACTAAGAATGCATTACTTCAAATCATTAACTAAAGAAGCCAGAATACAATATGAAGGTATATAACCCCAAATGTGAAGACATGAAGAAGAACCAACAACTCTAACAAGAGTATGAGCTACTTGGTTCGCAGATCTTCGTATAAACACAACTTTAACATCACTCAAAGTTGCTAAAATGTCCTTACAATCAAGGATAAGAAGTCCAAAATAAGAGTCTACAGGAGATGTTCCATTAATTGCTTGTACAACATTCGAGCAATCATACTCAACAATGTATCTTGATCCATTTCTTCCTTGTATCCAGGTGAGTGCCTCCCGGATTGCCAAAGTCTCCAATAGGATTGGGTCTTGAATACTTCGATGATGGACTACCTTGCCTCCACAAAAGATTCCTGCATCATTTCGACAAACCAAGCTAGTAGCTCCTGAGCTATTGAAGACTCCTGCATCCACTGTCAAGCTAAACCAATCTGGTGGTGGGGCACTCCACTTGTCTGGCCTTGTTGGTTCCTTATTGATGGCTTTCACTGAATCCCCCAAATCACGAGCATGCTGCCAATCGTTGATGAGTTTTTGGGTTTTGTTTTTTTGGAATTGGTTGTTTTCTACATATGTTTGGGTCACTGTTATTAGAAACGCACCGGTGATCGAACCGGAGAAGAGACTGAATAGTTGATTTATTGGTTGAACCGGTAGTTTACTGGTCGAACTGATAATTTAAAAATAATATAAATAAATAAGTATATATAAATATATAAAATTATTTAATTTTTAACTTATTTAATTTTTTTTAATATTTAAAATTGGTACGGTTCAACGATTCGTCGGTTGAACCGGCCGGTTTGTCGATTTTCATTGGTTTAATACTGGTTCGCTTGTAGACCGGTTTAAATGATGAACCGCAACTGGACCAGTGATCGGTTCACTGATCTAATCAGCCGATTCGGTCCGGTTTTTATAACATTGGTTTTGATTATGGATTTTCTTAAAGTGAAATGTTAATGATCACTATCAAAGTCAAAATCATTAGTATATATTTTTTATTTTATAATTTTTATTCATTTTTTAATTAAATAATGACTTTTAATCATTTAAATTATATTAGTTTTTTAAACTAAAACAAAAATTGGAAGTCATATTTATGACGTCATAAATATGACAAGTGAATGTAGAAACTTTTAAAAAATTAAACAATAGAAAATTAAATGAGTATGTTGAAGAAATTATTTTATTTATAAATTGATTAAAGAGAAAAAGAGTTCATTTAAGGAGTTTGTTGAGAATATTATGAAAGTATTTTCAACCGTCTTCATAAATACTTTTTAGTTTATTAATTTTTATGCACTTTTTAATTTAATTTAATTTTTTTAATAATTTATGTTATATCAATTTTTTTAAATATTCTTTTATTTAATATATATTAATAAAAGAGTTTGTAAGAATTTTGACTTCATATATTTAAGTATTGTGTGATTATTCCTCTTAAAAATAATTTAAAAATTTTAAATATAAGAATCTATAGAAATAGTAGATTATCAATAAAATTAACAAAGTAAAAAAATATTAATATAGGGAATTTTTTTAAATTAAAAAATTATTAATATAAGGAGTCTTTTAGTTAGGATATATTTTTTATTATAAATTATATGTATACTTTTAATCGAGTAAGATACCTTTCAACATTAGCGGTGGAAAAGAAAGTGAGGCGTGAAGTCTAAGCTGATGAAACTTCTTAGAAACATAGGAAAGTGTTTTCACGCGGAAAATTTCCAGCAACCGCTTGTCAAAAAATTCCCCCCTTAATTATCCTCTCTCTCCTTCCAATTCATTCTCAATTCACATTACACACATTTTACATCATGAATCCCACCCTAAACGGTGCTGTTTCTCCCCCAAATCAATCCTCTCTAATATTCCTGGGAACCGGCTGTTCCAGTGCTCTTCCCAACGCAATGTGCCTAATTCAACCTTCAAATCCTCCTTGCCCGGTCTGCTCCCACTCGCTTTCTCTTCCTCCTGAACAAAACCCTAATTACAGGTCTCTGTTCTCTTCGTATTTCGTTGAAAAGATTAATTTTTTTTTTCAGTTTTATGAGATCTGTGTTAAGGTTTGTGTCTTTATGGTTGATTTTATAGGACTAATACGTCCCTGCTTATTGATTATTACTGTGAGAGAGATGGTGGGACGAAATATATTATGATTGATGTTGGAAAGACGTTTCGCGAACAAGTGCTTAGGTGGTTTACTGCTCACAAGATTCCCCATGTTGATTCGGTTAGTTTTCTTTGTTGTAACATTGGTTAGTTGAATTGAATGCGAGTTTACCAATGTGGTGTATTTCGTTGGAAATAGGTGTAGTAACGAAAATGGTTGATGGGGGTGCTTGTTTTGTTGTATGCTGGCAATGTGGGTTTAATTGATTAAAAAAATGTGAATGCTTTGATGGTGAAAGGAAATTACACGCATTTGATTTTTGATTGTGTCCTTCTTGTCTTGAAATTTCAAGGACTGATTTTTTTGTGAATGCAGATTATTTTGACTCATGAACATGCTGATGCAGTTCTTGGTCTAGATGATATTCGCGCTGTGCAGCCATATAGTGCTACTAATGATATTGATCCCACTGCTATTTATCTCACTCAGTTTGCAATGAATAGGTAATTTTTGTTTTCATCTCATTTTTTGAGAGTTAGATTTTTATGAGAAGGGTCATTGTGATGTGTTAAGAAGAGTGACTTGTTATAGTAGCATTTGCAGCAGTGAAATTATTAATGTTAGCGATACTTGTTTCACAAAGTACTACTTGTATTGTAAGGTTCATTATGTGTCTTTTTATTACTTTTGTAACAGCCTTTCTGTGAAATTTCCCTACTTGATGAGGAAAAAGTTAAGGGAAGGTGAAGAAGTTAGACGGGTAGCGCAGTTGGACTGGCGGATAATTGAAGATGACGTGCAGAAACCATTTATTGCTTCAGGCCTACAATTTGTCCCTTTGCCAGTTACTTTCTCTTATCCCCCCATAAAATATGTCAATCTGTGTACAAATTAGTTTTTAATGTACTGATTTCAGTGTTTTTTTTTTTCCTGTTGTAGGTGATGCATGGAGAAGATTATGTTTGTCTAGGTTTTCTCTTTGGTGAAAAAAGTAGGGTGGCCTATATTTCTGATATTTCACGCTTTCTTTCAAGCACTGAATATGGTGAGTTTACACTATTACTGCATGCTACAAGTTTCAAATTTGTTTTGAAATTATGTGGTTATTGTCTATTTTGTTTGTAATGGAGGAAGATTTCTCATGCCTGCTGCTTCTATTCATGAGCTGACTCTCTAATTGAGATCTTCGTACTTATTCTCAATTTTGATGATTCCCTGCAGCAATTTCAAAATCTGGGGCCGGGCAGTTAGATCTTCTTATCTTGGATACTTTGTACAGGGTCAGTAGAAAAATAATGTTTATTTTTTTAGCAGGCATCATAAATTTGGATGGATATATCGCCAGATCATGGGTTTAGATTCAAAACGAGGTTTTTGATTGAAACTAAATTTTAATTATTAATGCACAATCGGCCATCATCAAATATTGGAAAAAAGCATCTCATGCAAACTAGACTGTGTCTATTCAAGTGCACTATTTTGTAAATTAAAATGGTCATGTCCGTATCAAATTGTGCCTTCCTCCTAGTTCTTGTTGTTATGAGATTCTGTATTTGGTTGCAAGAAGTTAATGTGTAATGAACATAGAGTGTGCTTATTCATTGCAATTCAATCTCCAAGTTTTTCCTTGAACATTTAGGGAGGTTGTTTTGTCATTTGTTTTACGATAATTGCCAGGATTAGTGTCAATAATTTTCTCCTTACTTTCTTATGCAGAATGGTTCCCACAATACTCACTTTTGCTTCCCTCAGGTTTGCTTCAAGTCTCATCTTTATTTCGTTTTAGATTATTTGGAATATCTAGTACTTGTAATAACACATGAACCGGTCATGACACAGACTCTTGAAGCAGTGAAAAGGTTATGTCCTAAGCGAGCACTTCTGATAGGAATGACTCATGAGTTTGATCATTACAGGGACAATAAATTCTTAGAAGAATGGTCCCTAAGGTACTAGTTATTCTTAATGGCAGTTTGAAGAGTAGTCTAAAACTTTGAATTGCACTTCTCACAGTTTAGCCTCTTTTTTTATTTCATTTGTGGAAATATTCGTGCCTGGACACTTTAATTGGAATGTGGTTTTATTTTGTGTTTGTTGTTCATATGCAGGGAAGGGATACCTGTGCAGCTTGCGCATGATGGTTTGAGAGTTCCCATAGACCTATAGGTAAAGCCAAACTAACTGTCCTTTTTTCTTTTTTGATAGATAGCTTATTTTCTCTGTCAGGTCCAAACTGCAACCTTCACCGTACTGAAGGTTTGAATTTGCTAATAATGATTATTGATTGGTGTTGCCATGGTTTAATGGAAGAATTTGCACCGAACCATCGAAAAAACTGACGAGTATTTGTTTTTGTTCTTCTTATGCAGGTTGTATACAAAGAATACCAATGACCAGACATACTGAAGTTCCATCCCATTTTGATGGGAGGAATGATCACAGCAACTCGATAAATTATTTGTCGAGTGTAGGAATATATAATGTATAGTAGCACCAAACTTGCGGTGGCATTCTTTTTATTCAATAATTAAGCTGAACAGAGAAGTGGTACCTCCCATCCCATCCCATATGCATTCTCAAAGTTGAAAACTCGGATGTAACAATTTTCTTGTTTGAGCTGAGCAGCAGCTGATATATTGTTATAATGAAACATTCCAACATTAATCCATGGATTCGACAAACGTTTTCATTTAGTTAAAGAAGACGAAAGTCTTCCGTTTGCTTTCATTTTCTTGCAAGAGTTTCTTAATTTACTTCATGTTTCAGTTTTGCCTACAATATCAGGAAAAAGAAGTTTGATTTGGGAAAATTTGGGTGAGAATAGATAAGAATATAGTAAACCAGATTTATGAATTAGTCAGTCAAATGTTCATTGTTGTATTACATAATTTAACTCAATTCTTACAGTTTTCTCATAATTTCGTTCTGATTTAAGAAATTTCTGTTTAATTTGTGGTTCTAATTGCTTTACACTACTGAAGGTTCTTGAACAGCTTACCTTCATTTGAGAAACAAGCGATCAATATGCCTTTAACAATAATAATCTGTGAATATTCCAGCCATGTGCTTGACTAAACTTTGATTCATGTACACGGCGGCGAAAGAAGAAAATTTTGGCTGCCTTTTATGAATTGAACTCCCATCACTTTTGTTTTATTAGATGGTATTACAACACTACTTTCTAGAAGTCCAAATTCAGCAGTAGTTTCTGGAAACCATGTACGATTTCTCATTATTTCCTGTTTTGCAACAAGCTGGAAACTCTGGCTTTAAACCAGCAACAAGTTCACTGTAACTAAAACAACAGAGCAAATCTGAGAATATGCACTGAAAATTAAATATCAGTCCATTGATCAGTTCATTCTTTCATTGTTGCCAATAATGAAACAAGTGAATGTTAATCTCTTTTTGTATTCTATTTTTAACATTCAATTTCAAATAGGAAAACTTTGAACACAACTGGAAAGTGAAAATTAAGCCTTTCTTTTAGGGATCATAGTTAGTAGCCTATTTTTAAGAATTCCATATTCAGAGGACTATTTTGGGGATTGACATGAGAAAAATTAGCGATATCGTCTACATAACAGAATCATTTAACAAATCATGGCGTATTCTACAAGTTTGAATTGTCTTCTGTTACATTAATGTCTAATTATATCTAAATTTAGTCAAATTCAAAGACTCTGTGTTGAATGTCTATTTTCGGAGTCTATGGAATCCTGATGTTCTTTCAAATCTAATTTTTGACTGTTAAATCCTTGACTACCTCAAATAATGCCAAGAACAAGACAGATAAATTGCCATCACCATCTGAATTCAATATCCACAGCCTCTTTTGCAGCAATAAAACAACCTTAAATCAGATTTTCTTGCACCACTTTCAGCTTTCAATCTTATTATTAAACACTCTCAGGAATACAATACAAAGGAAGAAGAAGATGTCGTGCTTTTTGCCTTTCAACAACAGGAACTTAGACATATGCTTCTTTGTGTTTAGGCCTACAGTGGTTATCTGTGATGAGCTCCTCGAGACGCTTCAGCAGTTTTCTGGTCACACAAGGAGTCTTGGTTGTGTTCAGAATGCCATTTTCAAAAGCTGTCATGGCAACATGGTACGAACCAATCTACTTTTGATTAAGACATCACTTTTTCCAATTTGGTTAAGACCATATTCGAATTATTTCTCAACAGATTATCTGGTATGGAGCGTGGATGAAGAAATCTTGTGAAGACAAAGAACACTTGAACGCAATCCTTGTAAGTTCACTACTTCACAAGATTTGGTAACTAGAAAAAATTTACGGAAATCTAATCTCAGAGACATATTTGATCGATAATCATTCTCTTTGCAGCTATCTATGCTGAGAAATGCATCAAGCATGGCCGTCTTAACAGAACACAGCTTCCTCGACGCAAATGGCGGACAATCAAAAGACGGATTATCTGCTGCAAAATTCAAAACTGGTGACACAGTAGGAATGCTATTAATGAAGCCACAAGCTGGAGATATGGAAAATCTGACGTACGCAAATTTAGCACTCTTCAAATCAAGGTTCCAAATTGTTCAAGGCATCACTTCTGGAGTGTGCTTGAGTTGTCCTGAGTTGCCAAGGGTGGCGAGTTTCTACGTGTGGAAGTCGCCCAACCACTGTTACTCATGGATCTTAAACTGTGACTATAGGAAGGAAATGTTACCTTATCTACAGAAGTATTGTCTTGAGGTTAAGTCTGACATGTTTAAGGTTTTCCATGTTTGTACTGATCGTAATGAGCCAAGTTATTATCATCTATCTTTCCCTACAACTACAAGGATGTTGGAAAACGAAGTAGAAACTAAGGAGAAGAGAGAAGGTGTTGTGCAAGATTGAGAAGGGATGTTAATTTTAGGGTTTGCGAACCCTTTTTTTTCAAGTATAATAACAAATTTTGTGATATAGTTTATTTGAAATACTCTTGTAATTTTAGCTTTTTGGTCATAAATTTTTCGTTTGTTTGAAGGAATTTATTTTTTATAAAAGTATTTTCGTGATTTTAAAATAAGTAAAATAATATTATAATCTATTTTTAAAGAAAATGTTTTTCATTTAAAATATAAAATTATATTTTTCATTATATTTTAAAATATTTGAGTGTGAAATAATAAAAGATATAGTTTCAAAAAATAAAATTTAAAAACTTAATTTCTATGAAAAAAATTTTCTAAAAAATTACTTTTCGTCAAACAAACGAAACATGAATAATTGAATTATCGTTAGATTTCATAAATTAATTGAATACAAACATATATTATTCAATACATCATGGTGTGTTATAAATTAATTTAATAGTTGTGAGTAAAATCATTAAACCATGTTCAATTTAAAGGAAACCAATCTAAGATTTGTGATTTGTTGCCAAGAAACAGCAGAAAAACAAGAACCAAAGCACTACCATTTCAACACAAACTCTCGTGTGTTTTCAACCCAATAAAAATGGAAGTATCTTACAAAGCAACATGACAACATCTCTAACACACAACTTTTAGCATAACCAACAAAAAGTTTAAAGATGTTTCATTCTCTTTGCTAAACTTGGGCATTGTTTGTAATGGAGAAAGTGAGAGAAAGAAAAGTTTATTCCATGTTCTTATATGGATGGCATTAAGTAGAGGAAAAGTTTTAGTTTGTAATGAAATAAATTCGCCTTTAAGTAAGAATGAAGCTGGAAATGAGATCTGAAATTGTGAAGGAAAATTAGGCAAATGTTAGTTTTTTTTTAAAGCGTGAAAATGTCTGCTATTATGTTTATTTTTGTTCATGTAGATGAATGTCATGTCTTTGTGTGTATATACTTGATGTCAATTTAAATATGCAAAAAAACTTAAGTTGTTATTTTGTGCATATTTTCTCCTATTTTTATATTAGTTAAGATAATAATTAGAATGCAATAAAGAAGAGAGAATGCACATAATTAATGGAGTAAGTACTTTTGCACATTTAAATTGAAATTGAACATACTCATAGAAATAACATAACATTTATATAAATGAACATGATGCTGAATATTTTTAAAAAAGGTTCAAACGTTAATATTCTACATAATTTTGTAAAAAAAGCAAGCACAATCCGCGAGGGACCAAATAGCAATCGCTTTGAGCTAAGAAATTCGAAAGAACGCGGGCATGAGAGGTGGTCACCCCTCTTTCTGTGTCGTCCTCCATATTGTAACATTCTGGAAAAATATTCGTAAATATATTATCACTTATGTTATCAATAAAATATTCGTAAATATATTATCATCAAGGTTATCAATAAAATAATATTTACGAAAAATAATATTTACGAGATATAATTCTTACGAGAAATAATGTTTACACGAATAAATTAATAAAAAAAAATGAATGGTGAGATACACGTTGCATGCATTATGATTTAAATAAATAAAAAAAAAA
>CANYCX010767983.1:0-12065 GCA_948193385.1 Breynia disticha f. nivosa
ATTTGATGAGGAGGTAGATATTTTTCTCTGTTGATATTCACTATCATGGTATATCCATGGTTGGCAGAAAAAACCAAAGTTTAGTGTCTCCATTGTTGAAAGGTGTTTAGTGGCTTTGACCCGTTAAAGTGCCATCTTGGGGCTATTAGAGGAGATCTTCTTCCATGTAAAGAGGTTCCAACAACGGTAAAGGAATTTTTCAGACAAAAAATAATTGCACAAAAAGCTGAAAATTTTTCTCAGAAAGTTGGTGAAACTGCAATGTGCCAAATCGGTGGTTCTCAAAGTAGAGTGGATACGTGTATTGTCTCCGCCTCAGTTTCAAGTGCAACTAGAGAATCACAAGCTGAGGTTGTGAGGCGACGTGTTGCACAGGTTTTTTTAATGAATTTGGCATTGAATCTTGCTGTGTCAACATCGCAAGCTTCTAAAGGAGAATCTTTTGAATTTGGCAGAGCCTCTTCTAATGTTGGAGAATCTTTTGTGAAAGAAGTACTCTTTGCAATGGATGATACGTTTATCAGAGGGGAATATTTCTGGTTTGGGCAAAGCAAACAGCTACAAGTGCTCCTCTGTGCTCCTGATTCGATTTTCAGTCATGACAAACCTTACTCAGTCTTCATTTATGAATCAAGGAAAAGAGAGGACGTTATGAAGAAACTTGAGATTTTCTCAGTACACAATCTAGAAATTGTGATATAATGTCTATCTTAATTGCAGAATCATCGCATTAGAGGAGGCCTCTATTAATGTTGTCGTAAATACCACCGTGGAGATGTAGGGAGTGATGTAAGCATTTGTGTCATAAAATTGATTCGATAAATTATTCGATCTTTGATCTAACAATGATTTTACTTTCAAGAAATAATCTTATCTTAGTTTTTTCTTCACGTTTATCACAATACCAAGTTTCGTAACATTAATGGTTGGAGCCTCGTATTTATTTACTACTATATTAACGGTTAAACAAAGAAAAAAAATTCATACTTCTCTTTTTTAATTATTGTCTTAAATGTAATAAACCAAATTAGAACAAATAAATTGAAATAAAATCTCTTATTAAAATTTATAATTTTCATTCCATAATAAACATTAACCTGAGATTCTTGCCACCTATAAACTCAAAAAATTCTTGCATCCCCTCTCAATATTTGGCTCGGAATGGGTAAGTCTTCGTATAAATGATCACCTCACTTGAAATTTTTTTAATGATATTTCAACTTTTCTATAAAAATTCTTGAATCTCCTTTTAATAAGATAAACATTGTAAAAATTACTGGAAAAATCTGTAAAAAATTCTTGAATCTCCTTTTAAGCCTTGTTTCTATTTTCCTGCAATGGAAACAAGACTTATTGATTTAAAGAGAATGAACAAGTTGTGGTTATCCAATTTCCAAGAGACATGTCTACTAGGGATAATAATTTGTACCGTATCTGATGGGTACCAACCCTACCCATACTTAGTCAATGTAGATATCCTCCGCTTTGAACAAGAATGAGTATGAGCACGAGTGTTACTTGTATTTATTGTGCCAATATTGTTAGGGTATGGATATGTTAGGACCCAAACCAAACAAGAACACCCACAGGAATAATAATAATAATAATAGAGAAATAAAGAATAAAGAACACAAGAATTTTTAACGTGGTTCAGTTTCTCAACAATAAACCTACTCCACGATCTCGACTCAATAAAAGATACAATTTTTGGAACGGACAAAAATTGTGAAAAACCCGCACAATGTTACAGTTTTTGAATGGACAAAATTAGTAAAAACTCTCTCACTCTCACAAAAGACCAAAGCCCAATTACAACTCTTTAATGAACTAGACTTGGTTTTTGTGATCCCCAACTACTAAGGCCTAAAGCCTATTTATAAGGGGAGAACCCCTTTACACTTTGATTTCTAATCAATGTGAGATATTGAGTTTCACTCTTACTCAAACTCTCACACTTACTCAAACTAGAATTTGAGTAGTTAACCCAACAGTTTCTATTTCAAACATGTAAACATCCTATATAGTTTCCCCAAACCGCTGGAAAATACAGTCTCGTCTTTTTACCGTATATTTCTTTGCAACACTGATTTCTTACTTTCTAAAACTATTTTTAACTTACTATTTTCGTCCCTTTAAAAAAATTTAAGATCCGTCGCTGAATGATGCTAAAATACCAAATTATTCCTAAACAAAAAATAGAAAATGTAACAACACATCGCAGTAGTGCACGTGATGTCTACTTGTTTGAAGTCCACACGGTTTCTGAGACAGCAACAACAATGTTGTCGAATATGCATGCATTTTCAACATCTTCCTGCAACCTTCCCATTCCAGAATTCCTTCCATACCTTCACGGTTTTGTATGCATGCTAGTGTTTATGCAGGTCGTCATGGCCATGTGACTCGCACAGAAATTATTAGAGGACATGTACAGGCAGCAAACTCGACAAACTAATTTCTATTTCTATAAATGCATCATTTCCTGCAATTTCATGCACTCTCACTACTTACGGCAGCACAGCTGTTTCCCCCAAATTACACAACTGCGCGTAAATGAAACTTTTAATTATAAAGAAATGTAGTAAGCTGTCCAAATTTATTCAGCCTCATTTCCTATTTCACCATTGTTGAAAGTAGCAAAATTAATGTGCTACTCATCTATTTTTTGTATGTATTGAATTTCTGAATCTGTGCTACTGTTAGAATCATTTTCGGTGTTTGAAGTTGAACAATTCCTTAGTTTAGTAGGCCTATCAAAGATTGGACTTCAACAACAACCTCCACAAATCACTCTCCAAGTCCAACCCCATTGGAACAAATAGTCCAGGCCAGGCCAATACACAACTCAGATTCCCAATTGTTACATTCGTTGCACACATTAGTTCAGTTCGACTTTTATTAAACCAAAGACGTAAGCAAAAAGTTTTCTGACCATTCTCCCATGACATTATTAGTACTTGCGTGGACTAGAAGGATATGTGTTGAAATTGAACATTTCATCTTGTCGTGCCTAGTCCTCTAGTCTCGTCTATTTTAAAGCGTATTTTTCTATATGCAGCACTACTTTTTGATTTTTTTTCCCAATATCACTTTTAATTGGAATATTTTTGATTCTCCTTAAAAATATTTCTGCTAATTACAGGTTTAACAAAGAACGTGGAGGTTTGAAAATGAAAGTTTAAGAAGAAAACAATGTAGAAAGATAAGTGGATTATTTGAAGCAGTATGATACATCTGAGATTTTCAAATTAAAAAAAAAAAGTGATCAGAGCTCTACAAAACTATAACATCGCTAAACGTAGCGATATACTAACAACAAACCTGCTTGAGCAGAGACAAGTCCTCAAAACTTTTCTACTCGTAACCATTCCAAACGAATTATTAGCCAATGAATCTTTTGCCAGATGCTGCACTCTAAGGCCATTGGTGCTCCTGTGTTTTAAGCTCCGTAGCCCTAATGGGGAACTTGAACGTACAGTTCCCATTGTGGGAGTAAAATGATAGCTCAATATATATATATATGACCTCAAGTGCTTGATATGACATAATGGTATGGATATTTAGATGATAAGTCTACAGTAACATCTCGTCTTCTGTCCATACCTTGCATTAATAATGACTGAGACAAATCTTAATTGGCTCAAAAATGTGATGTTGCTTTATCTTTATCAACCTGCCTTCTTGTCTCAGTTATATGAACTGATATGTCCCACGACGAGACTATCAAACTTAATTTCATTGCGCAACAAGACAATGCTCTATCACCTACTCTGCTCTATCACCTACTCTGCTCTTTCCTTGTAATTCTTACCATTGTCTTTATGCTTTACTTCATATGCGAGTTTCTAGACATTCCGAGAAATTTCTGCTCTATTCATGCAATTTCATTTTTTAGTCTAGAACGAGTTCGAAGTCCATAACTGGAACAATTTCCTCTACTTTCTTCTATACCATCAGGAAGGCATTAAATTTTAGTGGAATTTAATCAGAAATTGAAGATGAATTATAATAAAAAACACACAGTGTAAAATTTTATGGGTCTATGGATACGTGTACGAGTTTATCAACATTACAGATTATGAACTCATTAATACGAAACTAATTATTTGTATGAGATTCACAATCACATCATTATAAATAGCTGATATTTCTGTATTTGTCAATGATGGATACTCTAACAAGTCTAAATTTGCGGTTTTGTTTTCACACTGTTGTTGCTAATATTTGCTTGTTGATACGATCGAGCTGTTTGAAAAGTAATTCACTGGGAAAATGACACATAATCTTTCTTCCACACACAATCATAACTTCAGAAAGAACGTATGCAATGGGTTTCAACATAAATGGCTAAATACGACAACGAATGATACTTCAACAGCAAGTAAGTGTTGGTGGTTACTCTAAATTAACAACCCACCAACCAGCCCTCTGTCCCTTCTTCAACACGATTTCCATTTGGATCATCATGCTTTAAATAATCTACACTTTCTCTCTTCTTTTTCCTCTGCCGAGGGAACTATTGAGGATTTGAACCTGCGATCGTTGTCTGGAACGAATATCTTGTCATCACTGTTAGACGAGTTCCTTGGGGTTAGTATCTTCTTTACTAAAGCCTTACATGTCAAAAAGTTCTTGATTTTAGTTTGACGGGATAGTTCTCCAATTTGAATTCTTAATAGTTCTCCAATTTGAATTCTTACTTATTTATCTTTATCTCACAACTAGTTACTTTCGTCTTTAAGAAAGAATTGGACCACACAAAGTGGCTATAAATTCTCTATCCGTAGCTCAAAATTTCCAGACTCTAATTACACGCAACTCATTGACTCAAGCAAGAGACTTGATAAAGTGGGTTCTTCAAGTCTTTGAAGAGAACCATGTCGAAAAAGAAGAAAAACAAACGCTGGATTAGAAAAATGATAGCTGTAACAAATTCCTGAAGCCATAAGTCCCAGCCGGAGAGTGTCAGGTTGTGCTGACTGAAGAAGCTATCCTGAGGTCAAAAGGCTTATGATTGATCTGGCTGGAAATGAAACGGTGCCATCTCTCTTCTGCGACAGTTAAATCTATTTAAGTAATTTATTATTTGTGTCAAAATTCAATAAGTTGATCATCCTTGTTCAGATGGAAGAAAACAATTGTTTAGTTTTGCAGGTTGTTGTTTGTTTCTGTTTCGAAATGTTTAGTTACTCAGTGAGTTCTGAATATTGTGGAATTTTATCTTTGTAAACAGTTAAAACTCTTTATGCACAGACCAAATGAAATTAGTACAAATAACAATTATAACGAAAGCAAATAACCACTAAACCTATCTTCTTAACCAGAAATTTCAGCAGACAGGTTTCTTCACCTTGTCTTAACAGTGAGAAGACCATTTTCCAGAGAAGCCTTAACTTGATCAACCTTTGCATTCTCAGGCAACCTAAACCTCCTCAAGAATTTCCCACTCTGCGTTCCACAGGATGGTAAGCTTCATTCTTGTCTTCTTCTTCACATTCCTCTCTCTCTCTCTGTCGTGTTCAAACCACTTTTACCTTCTCCTTTTCTAGCCCTGGAATGACTGCTTTGAACACGTATCATATTATTTTTATTAAATATCATCATTTGTGATATAAATATATTATAAAAACTAAATTTGTATTATTTTTATTCTGTTATAAATATTTACTCATAAATTATATTATTGTGTCAACAATTAATATTTCTATACAAAAGTTTCCCCTTAGATAACAAAATTGTATAATACATAAAAATATGATAGAGTTCCACGTGGAATAAAAAAAAGCTTAAGGGACAACATCCGAAGATTAAAGGTGCTATGCTAATATTAAGGTCTGGAATTCTGAAACTTATTTTCTAATAAAAAGTATATCAAATTTATAATATATTGGATATTTTTTTTCATTTAAAATGGCAAAGATTTTACGGAAATACTTCATCCGTTTTTAAATAAGTGTTCCATTAACAATGGACATACTGATTAAGAAATAATTTAGTAAGTACAAAAAAGATTATTTTATTCTTATTTAAGACACAGTATTCTAATGCATTTGTTTTTGTAGTGTTAGAAAATATTTAATACTAAAGAGTTTTATTGGTTTTAGTTTTGGGAAAGCAATTTTTTTAGTTTTTAGAGAATAAAATCGGAATTTAAAGAGGAAAAATTTAGAGAAAATGTGCGTTAAATTTCTAAAAGTACACTTATTTGAGAACAAAATTTTAATTGTAAAAGAACACTTATTTAAAAATAGAGGGAGTAATAATTTTACAGATTTCAATCATAAATAAGATATCGAATATGATTCTCCTTGTCTAGCAATCTAGTGTTTTCTGAGTGAGGTATGAGGTTCCGTTTGTTTGAAGGCATTCATTTTTCTGAGAAAATATTTTCTTGATAAAATATTTTCCTGATTTTTCACCATTTGTTACCAACGAAAAATAAATCAATAAAATTATAACTTAAAAATCAATGAAAAATAATTATTATTCTTAACAAAATTTTAAAAAAAATATTTCTCTTCTCTAAAATATAAAATTATATTTTTCTTTATATTTTTAAATATTTAAATATAACATACAAAAAAATATGATTCTAGAAAATAATATTTTGTAACATGGAAAATATTTTTCGTAGAAGATTAACTTCTGTGATTCTGTCAAATAAACGAAGGGATGAATGATGTTTGAAGTGGAAGTACGTAGATGAATCATGAAGGTTTAATAAGAAGATTGTAGTGGTACTATTTTTAAAGTTTGATTTTGTGATAATATTACATAAATTTTATAAATTATAAATTTAATTATTTTTTATTATGATAATAACAATTTTAAAAATTAATATTGTGAATATAATTTGAATCTTTATAAATTTGTTTATTATATATGTTATCAGTTAATTTTTTGTTAACATATACTTGTGAATAATTGTGAACTTATTTCTTATTTATGCGAACTAAAATGAACAAATAATTTTTAATATTAATATTGTGAACTTTTGTGAACTTTATTTAAATATAATTTAACAATCTGTTAAATTTTATATCAATATATTTTAATGAACCTTTGTAAATTTATCAAGATAAATTAATAATTAATTATTTTTCTAATATAAAATATTTTATTAATTATATTAATAATTTATTAAATTTAAATATTATTTCACAATATAGAATTTGAATCTTACATTTTTATTAAGTTTTCCTAAGATTTTGAAATAGGAAGTTGAAACCCAAATATGAAGTTAAGTCAAGAGAATTCTGGAGGGTTCACAAAACCCCCCAAGTTTTCTGTTAACGATTATTTGAAAATGTCGTTATCCAGAAATTACTAGACCACTCCTTCACGTCTTATATATACCCTCTCTATCCCCCATTTCCAGCATCAAGTTCTAGCACAATTCATCGGATATCTCTCCTTGCGATTTCACACTTATCAGCACATTACCGTTCTCATGGCATTGATTCCAAGCTTCTTCGGCAACCAAAGCCGCGACATTTTCGACCCATTTTCATCCTTCAATGCTTGGGATCCTTTTAAGGATTTCCCATTTCCTTCAGCTACTTCCCTCATCTCCCGCGAAAACTCTGCTTTTGTTAACACTCGCATTGATTGGAAGGAGACCCTTGAAGCCCACGTGTTCCAAGCCGATCTTCCAGGGATGAAGAAAGAGGAAGTTAAAGTGGAGATCGAGGATGATAGAGTGCTTCAAATTAGCGGAGAGAGGAATGTGGAGAAGGAAGATAAGAACGATACTTGGCATCGCGTGGAACGTAGCAGTGGCAAGTTTATGAGGAGGTTTAGGCTGCCGGAGAATGCGAAGATGGATCAGGTGAAGGCTTCAATGGAGAATGGAGTTCTTACTGTTACTGTTCCCAAGGTGGAAGTGAAGAAACAGGATGTCAGGGCCATTGATATCTCCGGCTAGAAGTGTTTCTCTTAGTATGGAAAGTTTTCTGTGAGAATGTGGAGTTTTATATCTGGTGTGTGTATGTATGAATAAATTAATAAAATATCTGTTACAAATGGTCAATTAGATCTTCTTTCCTTCTTTTGAACTTCTGTCTTTCAGATGATAAAGATTCTGGTGATCTCCATTGAAGCATCTAAAGCTAACCTTCCGTAGTTCCACCACCATTCTTAAACCTTATGTAGTTGTAAATTATTACAGCTTTGTTCACATGAGAAGAAAGAAAAGGTGCATGTATTATAGGAAGAGATTATAATAGCCTTAAGATTAGGTTTCACGTTTTAAGGAGATGCTCTGCCTTGAAGATATGATGTAGGCTTCCGTGGTCACCATCATTTCAACTGGGTGGTTGACAAAAGTAGAGTTCTCATAGGAAATGGATGAAGAAGACAAAGGGACTGTGAGTTCAAATAGTATACGACAAAGCTTTGGAATCAGCCGAGAAAATAGCTATTTTGGTGCAGGGGAATGCAGAGGAAGAGTATCCACAGCATGTTCAGGTGTAAACAAAAAAACAACAGCATGTCTTGTAAGTTGTAGGGATGCTTTATGTAATAGAATTATTTTCATAAATTTATGTATTTTTTTATTTACTAATAAAAATATATATAATATTAAAAATAATATATTATTGTTTTTATCGTAATATAATTTATTTTATATTATTAAAAATAATTTAATTTTATTCGTATTTTGATATGATCATTCATATTATAAAAAATAATTTGAATTTATTTTTATAATGAAAACAATTTGTTTAAATTTTAAAACATAAATTTCACATATATCAATTATAAATGTAATCAAATATCACAGATATGTACACATGCTTCAGTTTTAAATAGTATTTGTTAAAATAATATTTATTAAAATAAGAAAAATAATTGTAGACCAAGATAAAAAATATCTAAAATAAATTTAAAATTTATTTTAAAAATATTTTTTAAGTGTTTGTTAATCTTATTGAGATGAAAAAACTTAAAAAAACTACTATAGAGGTTATATCTTCTCTTTGCAAGATTTACGATCAATTATAAATTTTAATAAATAAAATGAAGAATTAAAAATTTTAAAATAGATATTTTTCATTTTATCCGAGTGTCCAGAGATTAACAAACACCCTTTTAATATATTAATATATTATATACTGTATTATTTTAATCACATCTCCAACACCTAAAAAATTTGAGACAATATAATAAAATTATGCGCTGATGTAAAATATTTGCAATTTTTAAGCTATCCTAACAAAGAAGTCAATAGAAGTGTAAATTGAGGTGAGTTGCTCGGTGTGTGACTCGATAAAAATTCGTTCGTAATTTTGATTTGGCATTAGATGAAAAGAGTTTAAACAAATTTTTTATTTTGTTTTATAAAATAGTAGAGTTTAAGGATTCTAAAATTCAACTAAAAAAATAGACTTATTTAATAATTATAAATAAATTTGATATATTTAAATAAATATAAAATTTTTATATTTTTCTGCATTTTAAATACATATATAATTTATTTAAAAATTTATGTTACGATAATATTATATTTTAATTATATATATATATATATATATATATATATATATATATAAAATAAAATATATTATTTTCAAATTTTATATCAAATAAAATTATATTTTATTTTTTATTTAATTAAAATATAAAATTTTGTTAACAGAATTATTAACTAGTAAATTTTAAATAGATGGATCTTAACAAAATTTTCAACTTAATAGAAACTTTATTCAATTTATGCTCATGAAATTTCAAGAAAACCAGAGTTGCAACAAAATAACACTGACTTTCTTATTGATTATCAACTGTTACAATGCTGCTTATATAAGAGTACTCAAGATCTAGAAGTTTTCTAGCACTCTATAATTATCAGTTACAAGAACATAACAGAATTTTAACTAACTCCAGTTGGTGTGTTAATTTGTAACTGTAAATCTGACGTGGCACAATCTGTATCTTGACAGCCTCCCTCAAGCTGAATGTAGATATTTAACGAATTCAGCTTGGAAACATTAGTCTGAAAATCATCTATTGACAATGCTTTTGTAAAGCAGTCTGCCACTTGGTTTCTGCTGCGAACTGGGAGTAAAAGAATCAGTCCATTCTGAAGTTTTTCTCGTACCAAATGACAGTCGATTTCTATATGTTTGGTGCGTTCATGGAAAACGGGATTTTGAGCAATATGGATAGCTGATTCATTGTCACAATAAACTGGCACAGGTGCATTATGCCGCATAAGCAGATCTTGAAGCAAGTACACTATCCACTGAATCTCACAAATCGTGGCTGCTAAGGCTCGATATTCCGCTTCAGATGAAGATCTAGAAACTGTAGTTTGCTTCTTTGCTTTCCATGATATCAAAGAGTCCCCAAGAAAAATGCAAAAGTCAGTTATAGATATCCTTGTATCCATGCATGTGCCCCAATCTGAATTTGTGAATGCTTGCAACTTATGTGTAGAACCTGAGGAATAAAAAAGGCCTTGGCCTATTGAGCCTTTGAGGTATCTTAACACCCTGTAAGTGGCATTCAGATGTTCTTCTGTGGGAGAAGACGAAAACTGAGATAATTGCTGGACCGCGAATGATATATCAGGGCGAGTTGTTGTTAAGTACAAAGTTTCCCCACAAGCTTTCGATATATGCATCCATCTGCCAATAAATTTCCTTCAGCCACTAACCGACAGTCTGATGTCATAGGAGTAGAAACAGGCTTACATTCCAAGAATCCTGCATCCTTTAACAAATCCAATATGAACTTTTTCTGTTAAATATGCAGCCCTTTGGATGATATTGTCACTTCTAACCCAAGAAAGTACTTGAGAGGCCCCAAATCTTTGATCTGAAACGTATCATGAAGCTGTTTCTTAATGTCTAAAACCAAATCCATCTTGTTACTCACAACAAACATCATCTACATAAACTAATAGAATGATGAAAGCCTCAGAATCTTGCTTAACAAACACAGAATGATCAGATGAAGACAGTGTGAACCCCCAAGAAACTAAAGAAGAAGATAACTTGGCATACCATTATCTACTAGCCTGCTTTAAACCATAAAGACTTTTCTTTAATCTCAGTACTTTGCCAACCGGAATTGTATAACCATCAGGGGCCTTTATGTAAACTTCTTCAGATAATTCTCCATGTAAAAACGCATTGTTTACGTCAAGCTGATGAAGAATCCAATTGTTGCTGGCAGCCAAAGCTAAAATAGTTCTTAATGATGCCATTTTAGCTACCGGACTAAATGTGTTAAGAAAATCAACTCCCTCTTGTTGCGTATATCCTTTAGCAACAATACAATCTTTATATCTCTCGACTTGTCCATTCGCCAAATACTTGATCTTAAACACATGTTTGCAATCAATGGGGATCTTTCCGGGTGGCAAATCAACAACTTCCCATGCATTGTTGGCCTCAAGAGTAGCAAGTTCTGCTTGTATTGCATTATGCCAACATTGATGAGTGATGGCTTTAGCATAAGTAGCAGGTTCATGTAAGGAATCCAAAGAAACATTGAAAGCTGAATGTTGTGATGACAGTTGCGAGTAACTAAAAACATGTGAGAGTTCATGCGGGCTTGTGAATCCAGAAGTGGAAACAGAATTCAGTTGAGGTAGCCCAGAGCAATCATAGTGAGCTAGGTAACTTGGTGGTTTAGAGACACGTTGAGATCGTCTAAGTGTCTCAGAACCTCCAGGTTGTGCAACGCCTTGGGTTGAAACAGCAACAGGAATAGACCCTTCATTCGTGGCACAAGAAGAATCTACAATAGGAGTAGGAGGATCTGTAACGCCCTCCATTTTTCGTAATTTTAAAAATTAAATGGAATATTTAATATTTATGAGCGGAAATTTTTCTCAAAATGAATTAATTAAAAATTTGTGGGAGAGTGTAGGAAATATTAAGAATTAAAAACGGGTGAAGTTAGGAAAAACCGGGAAAGAAAAAGTCGATGGAAGGTTAAGTGTGAAGTCAGGGGACAAAACCGTCATTTACCGAAAGTTTATATATACCCCTTCCTTTCTCTCTCTACCTCATTTTTTTCCACTTATCTCTTCTTTCTTAAAAGAACCAAACCAACTCCCT
>CANYCX010767999.1:0-18997 GCA_948193385.1 Breynia disticha f. nivosa
TTAAGAGTTAAGTCTTGAATAATGCAGAGGATGCATTTGGGTCCAATAATGTACTATTGTCAAAATGTGTTTCGAATGTTCGTATGAACAACGTGATGAATGTATGGATATATATATATGTATAACCTTGAATGGTTATGAGATGGATTGGTTTGAATAAAACATGATGTGTGTGTGTTTGATTAATTGTTTTGAGCTATGAAAATAGAAATACTCAATAAGAAGCAAGTGATGAATTATATATTAGGCTTTGGCATTAAAAATGTATTTGAAGAAAAGTTATAAATTGTGTTGAGCTTTGTGATGTTATGATATCATGTGAAATGTGTTGAAGATGCATTAGAATACATTCACACATAGGCAATTTGTTATGATTAATACAATCTTGCAAATAATTGAAGTAATGATGAAATGATTGTGTGAATATAATTAAATGTGTATACATTATAGAGGTGTACATGATGTATATGCATATTTGAAATGAAAATGAATTGAAATGATGTTGAATTGGTGTATGGTTTTGAATGATGGTTTTATTGAATGAATTGATGGAAGATGATATGAATTAAGTGGTAATATTATTGTTAAGGGTACAAATGTTGTTAATGTGTGATCTTAGATGAAGCTGACCTTTGTTTTGGGTTATGTTACTTACTAAGTCGTATGACTTATGCAATTGTTTTTATTGCCTGCAACGCTCGGCAGGTAATTGAGCGGGATTTGGGTTAAGACAAGAAGGGTTACGTTTTGCTCAGATATTGGAGACTTAAAGAGGAAGAACCGAGGTGTGGTGCTACTATTTTGAATTAGGTTTTAAGTTTGTACATGACTTTGCATTCATTCTATTATTTGTATTATGATTCTATTTTGTAAAATGGTTTGTGTAAAGGAATTTGAATTAAATGATATTTCAAATTCTGTTTATTTATCGTGTATTTTATATTATAAAAATAAAACTTGATTTCTGAAATTTAAATATAACTTATAGGAGGGAAGTATACGTAAGTGGTATTTGAATTTCGGGGGTCACAAAGAGAGTGGACTCTCTCTTACAATATGGTCTCTAGAACACAGCATTTGTGTGTGGAAATGCATTAGCATTACATTTCATTCATTATGCATACATGTATTGGTTGCATGGGAAAATGAATGTATGTTTATGTTGTTGGAATGAAAAGATAAAACATGTATGGGTGTGTTGATTTGTGGGAAATATGGTAATGTGTTGTGGTTTATGTCCTTGAAATAGAAATGTGTATGTGTTGCAAATTGATACTATGATGTATGTGTGTGGTTATGGTTATGGTATAAGTATGGTGTGTGATAATCTAATATGTGCTCTTGTACGAGTCATATGAGAGAGTATTAATTTAAATGGCCGGTGAACGGAAACAATGTAAGGATCATATTCTTGGAATCATGTGTATATATGTGGTTTGATAAATGCTTGTTGTGGATTGTTTGATTTTCTTGATTTGTTGGTGTCTCACATTATGATGTGAAATGGATTGAATGCAAAATGAATTATGAATGTTGTAATTGATATGTGGATAGTTGGGATTTATGCTTAAGAACTCATGTGTTAAATGTTAAGTGAATTAAAGTGAAAAAATGTTATGTTTAAGGTTGTGAAAATATGTGTTTGGTGTGGAAAATGTTGTTCAAGATGTACGAATTAAATTATATGGAATGATAAGTGTTGAGCTATTGTTTTATGAAACTAGCAGGTCGGAACGGGTTGGGGAAACAGCCAAGCAAACCGTTTCCCCTAGCCGTTCTAGTGGTGGTGTGAAATCAGTGAGTTAGAATGGCCAGGAGAATGGCCACAGAAGGCCGTTTCCATGTCTGTTCCCTTTGTTCTGTGAACCAGTAAGGCAGAACGACCAGAAGAACAGCCACAGCAAGCCGTTCCCATGGTCGTTTCCTCTTGGTTGGTAGCTTAAATTGGTGATTGTTTAAGGGGAAAACACATTGGTAATGAGGAATATGATTAATGTTATGACTAACCAAGGAGCATGTATACGTATGTAGAATCGATGAATGTCTTTGGTAAGAGTGAATTTGATGGTGAGCTGTGTTGTGACGGACTAGAACGTATGATGGTAAGGATAACTCACAATGCTTGGTATGACATGATCGGTTGTGTAATGGAATTGTAAGAAAATGGCCAGAATAAAATGAATGTAGAATGAATATATGTATGCCTGTGTTATGACTGGATGAATTTGATAAGGAAATTGTGTGTGACATGGCTATGGTGAGCCATTAGGGAATTTCAGAGCGAATACGGCTTTGTGTTCCACGAGCACACCCGTATTGGCCGAAGGTTCCCCTGCGCACCAACATAACAACACTAGGGTTACTTACTGAGTATTCTTATATACTCACCTTCGTTTTGCTGTTGAATATGTGCAGAGTGATAGGTATTAGTGATGGGACTACGTGATCGGCGAGGCTAAGTGGTTTGATACCGAAGGTCGAGCTCCTAGGATTTTGGTTATGTTTGTTTGTATGCCTATACATATATTAGTATAGGAGTGATTTGCGATCATTGCATGTAAACCGTTTTCCACAACTTCTGCATATTGAACTTTATTTTGTGTATGATCACTTTGTTCTTACTTGATGGTTTGCAAATTTTACTTTTATGGTTCTCTCTCGTACTTAATTGTTTTAAAAAGAAAAAGAAATGGTGCAAAAAAGGAATTTAATCGAAAATGAGTTTTGCAAAATTTGGTGTCACAATCCTAGAGTCTATGGTGGGACTGAGGGAAATGCTAGGCTCCATAAAAATGAAACACTAATTAATTGAAAGACTTTAAAGAAAAGAAATTGAAAAAGAAACTAACACGTGAAAGGCGAGAAGGGTGGATGACAAAAAGACATGATGTTATATTATGTTTTACTTCATCTAAAATAGTATGCTTAATTTTTAAAACTATTTAAAATTACATGCTTTATATGTTTAATGTATGTATATATATATATATATATATATATAATTTTTTAAACATAACATTGGTTAAAAAATGAAGATATAGAAAGTTTAAAAAAACCATATTTTAAGAGATTTTAAAATCATTTAGCATACGACAATTTAAGGAAAATGAATATTTTTTTATTTGATTGGATTACTAAAGAAGAAAAGTATAGGAATTTTATTTCTTTCAAAGAAAAACAAATTGCTTCCTTTTCTTAGGTATTAGATTATAAAAATGGTGGATGGTTGCAATTTTAAAATTGATTCATCAAAGATAATATGGGGAAGAAACATATTCAACATCTCAATCGGATGTTAGTGTGACAAAGATGACGAAAAAATCGTCAAAGGTAAGTTCAGGGTGAATTTCAAAGTGATTGTTTTGTTGATGGATCTTTATGTTTGAACATTGAGTTTGTTTGAACAATGAGTTTGTTTGTAGGAAATTTGTGCATCCAAGCGTATCGAATGTGGTAAGATGGAGACTATAGAGTCCAAGTAACTTCTAGAAAGAGGGGATTGAATAAAGGTTAGAAGAATGACTGTAATTTCAAAATTTTTTCAAGTAAAACGTGAATGAAAAAGTAGAATAAGGAGACACAGGATTTAGAGTGGTTCGCTGAACAACACCTACTCTACTACCTAAGCTCTCACTTAGGATTTTCAACAATCTACTATGTATTTCTTGCTCCACTTGATTTCCAGCTCAAGTTACCTTACACTCAATCTGATTTCTGGCTCAAATCAAACCACACTCACTAAACTAGCTCACTCTAGAAGACTCTTCTAGGTAGAACACAAGAAACACAAAGAACACAAGTAGAAAATGAGAGCAAGAGCTTGAAAGACAAAGTTGAATGCTTTAGAATGCTTGTGTTAGACTCTCTCTCCTGTCCTTGCTTCTATTTATGTGTCCCCTTGTGTTTTTGCTCGTTGTGCCTTGTCATGGACCACTTTAAGTTGCTTTTTCAAAGTCAACTCGTGCCCACTGTCAGCTTGTCCAGTCGACTGGTTTATACTTCACTTGACTATCTAAACATTCCAGTCGACTGGTGTAAACATCAGTCAACTGGTTTTGTCTTCCAGCAGCTTCCAGATTCTGAAATCTCGACCTCGAGTCGACTGGTCTCAATTCCAGTCGACTGGTCTGCCCTGCAACACACATTAGTCGTCTGACCACTATATAAGTCGACTTACCTGCACATGAGTTCAAATTTTAAATCTCCAAAAAGTAGGTGGCTGATCTGTGATGTCACTCTAAACATTTGTTTTCCTATTTTGGGGGCAGAGCTCAGAACCAGTCGACTGGTTTTCTTCCCAGTCGACTGGTTTGGGGCTGTGGTCCCCAAACTAGCCGTTGCTAGCCTCCTTGTTGTTTTTCCTATACACTAGTCGACTGGACTCCACATAAGTCGACTGGTACAACACAAAATCATTTTACTTGGGTGCTTTCCACTTCACTCAAGTCTCTTCTTACTTAGCATTTGTCACCAACATTCAACTTCTCAAATTTTACTCTTTATCCTACAAATTATATTTATTAAATTCACAAAGTTTTCCATCATATCAAAACTTAGAGCGAATTTACATTGTTAACCACCATTGGTCCAACAGAGACAATTGCGGAAGAAGGTGAAGTAGAAAAGAAAGGTGTTTCTAATGACTTTGAGATGCATTTTTTTTTGGTATTTTTTGGGTGTTTTATTGTTGTGTATTTGTGAAATTGTTGTTTATTATTTTTTGTCTAGTATTGGCAAAGAAAAAAAACAAAGTTTTTGTAACGTTCCTAAATTTTTAACCGTAAAATTTATTTAATATTTGGAATAATAATGGGACGGTGATTAATAAGTTTTAAGCAAAAATTTGTGAAATTCAATATTCTATCCAATTGCACGACCAACTGCATGGTCATGACCGTGTAGTTCTATCCGTGTAACACACCAAAACTCTTAAATTGAAGAACAAATGAATAACAAGTGTTTGATCTATAAGTTGCATTACATGGACAACTACATTGCTAGTAGCATCTGCATAGTTGTCCCTGTAAAGTGACTGCAACTTTAAACGTAGACCATTTCGTGGGAACCAAGCTCAACACATAAAACACATTTTTCCACTCCCTTACTATCTACTCGCAGCCTCAAAACACCATCCACAACCCAAGAATCCATTTCCCATACATTCGTACACATTTTGCCTTTTTAATCACAAAAAAAGAAGGACCTTTAAGTCCAACTACAATTTAAACAAGGTAACACTCATAAAACTTCAAGTATTATACTCACATTTTGAATTTAGATTACAATTTGTAATCCCACATTGCTAGCAACTGAATTGAACAACTGCCAAGTATATTATTTACATAACGTTAGTAATGTGTGTTGAGTGGTAGTTAATGTGTTTGATCATTTGTCATGTGTCCTCACAGTGCACTGTATAATTGATGTGCAATCATCACCATGATTAGAATATCAATTTTATTACAATCAACTATCATTCATTTGATAAGGTGTCCCAAACCAAAGCATATCTCAATGCTTATCAAATGTTAATATCATTTATACATTCATTAGCATACATCACCCTATTTACTAGAATTTGCCAGAGTCAAAATATCGATTTACATTATACTTATTTGAGTATCATTTCTTTATCAATGTTCACAATTACTAAAAATATTTCATTTTATCAAGTAATATCAATCTCAATTATTCATCATTCCTTTATTATGGAATCACAATTCAATTCATAATTTCAACATATGAAAATCATTAAATTCTTTTGGAGTTCTGAAAACATTAAAATTCTACAATATATTCATAAATATTCATCTTTATTCATTCTAAATTTCAATATCACAAGTGTTCTTGTTGGAACTTAATTCTTATGTATATTTCATTGTCCCTATCGGAGCCCTTTAATCTCATTTGCTTATTCACACATAATATAGAACATTACAATAATTGCTAGTCATAAGTGTTTTCATTGAAACACATATAATTGTTTCCATTGAAACCAGAATGATCCTTTTCATTGAAACTAGTATAGTTATTTCCATTAAAACCATCATAGTTTTTTCCATTGAAACTAATGGCAACCCTACATTTCTCTCTATTGCAAACCTTTTTGATTCATTCGATTGTTCCTCCCCTAGCTCTTGGCACTACCACCTTATCAATATCTCAATTAATCTCAACACACATAATCTTAATTATATATTTTCACAATCAAACACATTCATATTTCATCACACACGTTAACCATTAAAGCATAATGACACCATTAAACATTTTAATACAAAATCTTTTAATTATCTTACTTAAAAATAACACCCTACTCTAAAAATTGCGTATTTTTCATCACTCAAATAATAATTAATTAGTGAAGACATCGGGCATAAACTCTAAATCATTCTATATAAAGTACACTTAATCATATCATTAAAACATAATGTTAGAAAAAAATTGATTGACATAGTTAGAAAAGAGAAAGTGAAAAATTAAGTGGCTATATATGTTCCTTTCTTAGAGAGGGCATGTGTTAACCATTACGAAATAAAGATTGAGTATTTTAATCAATGAAAATGAACAAAACTATAAATATAAAACTGAGATAAGATTAATTAACCATTACTAATAGTTGCCTAATAAACATGACATGGTAACTTGATTCTTATAGGAATGTAAATCTTATCACATTTCTTCTTTTTCTGATAAACTAAAAGTGGGTGTTTAGTTGTTAGTAATGTGTTTAAATAATGATAACAAATAGTGTCACCTAATTTTATACACAATAAATGCTAGACGGGTTCAATATGGAAGGAATTTTAAACTAAAAACGGGTTAAAGGTATCCAACCTTATCTATTTTTCAGTTACACTATCTTGTATACACTCCATATATGTCAACAAAATCTAAGTAGATGCTATAGGATATGACTAGTCACAAATTCAAAAATTTTTGTAAGGGGATGCAATAAGCAAGTTAAAAAGTAGTACATGATGAGACACTTTAAAGAGAGATGATCCTGAAAAAATGGCACAACATTAGCCATTTAAACATAATGAGCCCATTAAACATTTTAATACAAAATCTTTTAAATATCTTACTTAAAAATGATGCCCCAATCTAAAAACTTTAGAATTGTCACTACTCAAATCTATATATTAATAAGAAAGTTGTTGATATTGACAATAAATGTTAGACACATGTCAACAAACTAGAGCATTTAGTATTAATGAGATTAATATGTCAATATTATTTTTTGTAATTTTCTGGTTATTTAAAATTTTTAATTAATATAAATATATTAAATGATATTTATGTGTCAAATTTTGGTTATATTGAATTTACTAATTATTTTTAATTAATTTTTAATATATTTAATAATTTTTTAATTATACTTAATTAGTGCACTTCAATTAATCTAATTCATTTTCCTTTACAAAACATTTTATGAAAAATAAAATTTAATAATTTAAATAAATTTCTTAATATTTATTAAATATTTCTACTAAAAATAATTTATATTATTAAAATAATTGTATCCAAATTTAGTATCCGATGTTATTGTCAATCATTTAATTAGTAATTCTATTAATTTAAATCTTTGACTATAAATGTATAAATTTTATTAGTTATTTTTATATAAATAGACGATAGAAATATATTAATTTTTAAAATTATATTCTTATGTTAATTGCTTTCATTACTAATGCAACAATTTTTTTAGAACGAAATTATGCTTAATTCATATTATTTTAATAAAATTGTACAATATGTCACTAAGCAAGCGAAATTAACAAATTATGAAAAAAAATTCTCCTCATTCAGGTATTGTTTTATCAATATTAATTAATCAATATTAGGCACAATTCTATTTTACAATTTTGAGTTTTATTAAAAGAAATTCAAAACAAGTTTTATGTTGATGATTATTGTGATTAATTGACAAATAAAGTTACATATAACATACATTACTTTCATATTATAGCTATCATGATTATCATAAAATTTACATATAATCTAAAATAGCTTGAAATATAAAGATTAATTGATGTATAAATAATAAATTAATTAAATAATAAGATACTCATTTGTGACAATAACTGTAATGTATACAATTCCACAAAATATATCGTATGAAAAAAATTCGAAATATTTAGTGAAGATATATTTAGTTAACAACTTTTCATTTAAAATTGTTATTTATTTTTATTATTTTTTAAATCACAATTAATTTTTTACTAGAATAGATACATTATAATTTTATTTAGAAAAAATAATTCACTTATAATATACAATAAATGCTAGTAATAATTAATCAACAAAGACATCAAGCATAAACTTTAAATCATTCTATATAATCTATACTTAATCATACCATCTAAACATAATGTTAGCAAAAACATTTAATTGGCATAGTTAGAAAAAGGAAAAGTGAAAATTTAAGTGGCTATGTATGTTCTTCCTCATTGAAGACATGTGTTATGTATTACAAAATAAAGATTGAGTATTTTAATCAATAAAAATGAACAAAATGATAAATGTAAAATTGAGATAATATCAATAAACCATTGCTAATAGTTACTTAATAAACATGACATGGTAATTTGATTCTTATAGGAATGTAAATTTTATCACATTTCTACTATTTTCAATAAATTAAAAGTGTGTGTTTAATTTATTAGTAGTTTGTTTGTATAATATTAACAGTAAGTGCCATTTAATTTTATATACAATAAGAATGACATCACATGGAAGGAATTTTAAATTAAAAAAAAAATTGAAGGTATCCAATGTTATCCATTTTTCACTTCCACTATATCATATAGACTCCATATATATCAACAAAATCTAAGTAGATACTAGAAGATATAACCAATGACACCAATGACGGATCAAAAAACTTTTGTAAAAGGATAAAAATAAGCAGGTTAAAAATAGTACATGATAAGATACTATAAAGGAAGACGACACTAAAAAAACACAATAAAAATGATATTACACAATAAAATTTATAAACATAAAATTAAGATAAGATTAATAAACTATTAGTAATAATTAATTTTCTAATAAAAAGGACATGGTAATTTGATTTTTATAAAAATATAAATCTTACCACATTTCTTCCATTTCTGGTAAACAAAAAGTAGATGGTTAGTTTGTTAATAATGTGTTTAAAACATGAAAAGAAGTTTAATTTAAAAAAGGTTGAAGGTTTATAAGCTTATCCATTTTCATTTATACTATATTGTATACACTATAAATGTCAACAAAATCTAAGTAGATACTATATAATATGCTCATTGACGAAATAAAAAACTTTTGTAAAAGAATAAAAATAAATAAGTTAAAAATAATATATGATAAAATATTATAAAAAAGAGTAGTACTATATAAAAAATGACGGTATAGGATACCGCTCCACCTCTCTATCTCCATGACTGGATATTGCATATGGAAAATGAACATGTAAAAATATAAATAAAGTTACGAAACAAAACAAAAATGTTACGTGCAAAAAAATTGTTGGAAAAAAGAAACTAGATCACATAGAGGAATTTTTGGCAGTGTATAGAATGTCACATATGGACGTGGCAATGCCTAGTATAGGTAGGACCCACGATTAATACACAACTTTGCTTAGAATACACCTCACTCATTACTCCTTTGTTAAGTTATGCGCATGCTCATTTATTTGTTCAGTTTATATCAATCACTCTCCACCTATTTTTGTTCTTTCTTTCTTTCTTTCGTCCATGCATTTACTTATATATTACTCGCTCGACTTCCTCCTATATAAATCCACCTTCGTATTCCTTTGCCTTCCACCTCTCATTTCTCACTTCTATTCATTTCCCTTCATATTCATACTCTTCTCATTTCCTGCCTAATGGGTGAGGTTGCTGAGATTGTGCATGTAAATAATAGTTTCTCCAAGATCTGCAGTGAAACCAACCAACCACAGAACGATTCTTCTTGGTATGAAGAAACGCTTGATGACTATCTCAAATGGTCCTTTGCTTTGAACAGGTTGGTTACTGCATCGTGCCATGGAAATATTTATTTTTTTCTCCTATTTGCTAGAAATTACTCATACTTCTCACCCCATATTAAATTTGTGGATAGTTTCTCTAAATTTATCCTTTTTCTAAAGTATGTTTGCATGGATGATCAGAAAATATGGTAAGGAAATATTAGTTTAAATTGTATATCAACACAATAATATCCATGAGTTCTTGCACTTTAACATGTAGTTATGTTTGATAAATGTAACAAGTGATTATATATAAATTTTCTTTGTGATCGCGGATTAAGGCGTCTTACCCCTTTCCTAAAATTCTAATATCAAAAAAAAAATAAAATAAACTTTCTTTGTCCTATATTTGTAGGCCTTTAGGACCACTACTAGAATTAAGAAAAACATCACTTAAAATTAATAGTAGGTGGTGGTTATTGAGAATGTGAATCACATCAGAGAATTAGAAGATTATCAAGTAGTTTATAATGGTGTGAGTTGTGACCTTATACAAGCCAATTGCTTTTATATTAAAGGGTTCACAGTCTGTTTCGTTCATAAGCCCACATGTGTATATGGGCCCTGTGTATGTCTCAATATAGACAAAAAAAAAATACGATTTAAAGTCGAGCCAAAACCCCTCTTGTATGTTTCAATTTAGACTTGTCAAATATGAAAGATATTTGGATTCAGGAATTTTTGGGACAGTAGGTGATCGTTAAAGAGTTATTAATGAACAGTGTGCTGCATAAAGGGACTAGTGAGTACCAGGATATTGCTCTTCTGGACACAAAGCATTTTGGGAAGGTATTGGTGATTGATGGGAAGATGCAGAGTGCTGAAGCTGACGAGTTTATTTATCATGAATGCTTGATCCACCCTCCTCTTTTGTCCCACCACAAGTCAGTTCCAGTTTTTTTTAGCCGATTTGTCGTCTCCTGTTTTATAATTTTTTTTTTATATTTATTCTACCATGTTGACGTTTCAATCAATTATACTTTAACATGGATATCCGGAAAATTATCATTTTTAATTTGTTGTTTCCAAAAGCAGCCCAAAAACTGTGTTCATTATGGGAGGTGGCGAGGGATCTGCTGCAAGGGAAGTCCTCAAGCACAAGTCAATCGAAAATGTTGTTATGTGCGATATTGACCAGGTAATTAATTTTCAATTTTAAGTCAAAAAAAAAAAATTTCAATTTAGCATCCGTTCGTTTCACAGAAAATAAATTCTTTAGAAAAATATCTATCTATGGAAATTTAATTTGTGAATTTTATTTTCTTAAATTTTATTTCTTTTATATGATAATTACATGAAAAATGAGATGAAAAATATTTTTATATTTTTTATAGAAAAGGAAAATATTTTTGCAGGTGAGAATCCAGGATGATTATAAACTTGAAAAATGTAATTTCATATATAATGTTGAAGAATATTTTCTTTGAAAATAATTTGAAGTAATGTTAATTTTCTTTTTGACTAGAAGTTCTTTCCATTGACTTTTTTTTTATCAAAACAAACGTCATAAAATTAGGAAAATATTTTCCTGAAAAATGAAATTCTCGAAACAAACGGAGCCTTAGTTATTTCGAAAAAAAAAGCTTAATATATATATGTGATGGTTAATTATATATGATGTTATTTGCAGGAAGTGGTGGATTTCTGTCGTAGATATTTGACTGTAAATCGAGAAGCATTTTCCAACAGAAGGTTAACTTTGGTGATTAATGACGCCAAGTGAGTGGATTTCTGTACGATTATATTACTTGGTGAGACTTTAGCTAAAAGAAAGAATTAATGGTGATGAATTTGTAATGCAAAATCTGAATTTCAGAGGCGAATTAGAAGGAAGGAAAGATAAGTTTGATATCATAGTAGGAGATTTAGCAGACCCAGTTGAAGGAGGACCATGTTACCAGCTTTACACCAAGTCTTTCTATGAGACAACTCTGAAGCCTAGACTCAACCATGGTGGCATCTTTGTTACTCAGGTAATCTTCTCGATCCTTGTCGTAATGGTTGAAAATATGGAGACAATAGTGTGGATCCTTGACGTATTAATTTGTGTGTAGGCTGGACCAGCCGGCATTCTTACCCACAGAGAGGTCTTCTCTTCCATATATAACACAGTGAGACAAGTCTTCAAACGTAAGTAAACTCTAAACACATGGCAACTACACCAGATTCTTTGATGTTCATTACATCATGCAATGTGTTCTGATACATCTACTAGGGACGGAATTAGGGGGTCGGTTGTTATCTTGTCGTGTCTAGTCCTTCATTTATTTCTATTTTATCGTGTATTTTTTTATAATTCCGCGCTCTCTTATATTTTTTCATATATTATTTTTACTTATGTATTTTCATCCTCTTAAAAATATTTTTTGTTCCATTACTGCATGTATGTAGATGTGGTTGCATACACTGCTCATGTGCCATCTTTTGCTGATACGTGGGGATGGGTAATGGTAAGTTATCTGTTTCTTTTTATATACATAAAGTTACGGTGATTTTTAATTCGAGAACCGCACTTATTGACGAAATTTCTTGCCTATCTGTAAATTTAGGCATCAGATGTACCGTTTTCTATTAATGCTGAGGAGATGGATAGCAGAATCGAGAAAAGAATTGAAGGTGAATTACTTTACTTGAATGGGGCTGTATACCTCTCCTCTGCCACCATGAACAAGACTGTTTCTCGATCGTAAGTTTTCGATGAAAATTTACAGAGTTCAAGGACAATTATCTTTCAGATTTCAATACCAAAAATCAGATTTATTGTTGTTAATATGTTTTTGCCATTTCAGGCTGTTGAATGAGACTCATGTGTACACAGAGGATAATGCAAGATTCATTCATGGACATGGACTGGGTTACAGAAATGAAGGCCTTTCACTAGTTAATATATAGAAGAAAAAGTTGGCAATGCTTGCAATACTAAAATGAAAAAAAAAATTACAAAGTGACTGGAAAGAAATGGAGTGTAAACATTATCTGTTTAAATGAGTATATGCATAATGAGGCATTCCTCAGTTTCGATTCTCTTCTCTTCATGTATTTTTAAGTCTTTTTATATGTTGACAATCAAACTCGGATCTTTAGTTGTTGAAAATTGAGTCGATGTGATTGGTTCAAAACGAAAAGTACACAGTCAAATTATAATTCTATCTTTAATGTACACTAGCTATTATGCACGTGTTATGCATAGAATCATAACTAGCAGTTGTACCCGCACAATGCAGCGGAATTTCATATATTATAATTGTATTAATTTTGTTAATCTCAATATAATATAGTTTTTTCATAATTTTAGATCCGAGCGATAATTCAGTCTATTATTAAGAACTAATGCTTTTATTTATATTTTGTAAACAAATAAATATTTTCAAAATTTAACATCTAAATTCATAATAAATAAATCATAACAATAAAATGAAAAAAATAGTAATAATTATATAAAAGGACATCTTTTTCCTATATCTACTAAAATTACATGTTAAATTTTACTTCATCTAAAATAGCATTTTTTGAAATTTACTTTTCTGAAATGCAGTTTGTATAAAATATTTCGTAAAAATAATATTATGGTTTAATTTACAATTATAGCATTTTTATTTTGAATTTTTTTAGTATGTAATATAATCTTATTTTGGCATTTAAATTTTGAATTAATTATTAACTTCCTTAACTTATCAAATTTAAATTTTGAATAAAAACAAATTTGTAGTTCCCTTTCTGAAGTCTCGTTCCCAACCCTCTTATGCAAAATACAATATTCCCTCTTACCTTCTCTTCAAAAAGCGAATCTGGCATGCATTGGCTATGTATACAAAATGAACATCAATGTCAAACTCACATTTTAAAAAACAAACTTGTAGTTTCCTAGTATTTGGTCTTACTGTTGGTTATACAAAATGACATCTAAATCTTTCTCATTGGCATTGAAACCATCATTTCCTCTTTTCACAACTTCAGAAGCTATAAAAGTTGATAGGATAACAGTTAACACAAACCATTCTTCTTTCACCTATTAATTTGTTTTAGATTAAAGAAGGTTTATTTATGCATAATACTACTAACAATGAGATTGCAACAATTTACTCCTCAAGGGTGCGATTGATGAAGAAGTTTACTCCTCAAGTCATTCAGACGATGATCAACAGTCTCCATTTTTGTCTATTTTTGTAGATTTTACGATATATATGTCATTTTGACTATTCAAATGTTGATTGTGCTTTTACAGTGATATGATTATGCGTTGTGTTGTGTAATAAGAGTTTTTTAATTTAGCAAAATGTTAATTGTGGGTGTCTAAATGTGCTCAATATTTTTTGGGATTTAAGTTTTCGAAAGATGAATGAATGTTGTAGAATCAAAAAATGGTGAGTCTTTTTGTATCTAGGGTTACTGGGTTTTGTTTAGAATCGAAACTTCGTTTGGATTTTTTATGTCAAATCAAATGTTTTAATTTTGTTTGTAATTTTTGTCTCTATTTGTTGCTAAAGTTTTCGGGTTCTCAATCCTCAAATAATATTTTTTTGTATGTTTTGTTGATTCATGATTTTCTTGTGAAACTCAAAATTTAATTTCCGAATAATTCCAAATCTCAAAATATAAAATCATTTATTCAAATATTTCCAACTATTCAATCAAATTATGTGGATAATTTAAAGAAGTTAACAATTAATCACTTAAACAAAATTAGTACGAGGTATCAAAAATCTATGATAATAGATTATGTTGGTTTAATTGGAACTAAGTGTATTTACTATACATGTTCTTAATATGTATAAGTTAAATAAAGACAACTTATTTTTGTCTCAAGAGTCGAGTTTATCTAAGAACAACTTGAACAAAAGTCGATAAGCTTTTGTTATTGATTCTATCAAGTAAATTGTCAAGTGTACTATGAATAGGCATCACAATATTTAGCAGTTGGTGAAGGCTTATATTTAATAGTGTGATAAGTTGACAGTAAACCTCTTAAGAGCTAAACTTTATAACTAATTCGAAATACAGAATATAATACTTTTTCTTTATATCGTAAGTTTTACTAAAGAAAGTTCTTGCAGTACTAATAAATATGCATGACCAAAAAATCTTATATACATGTCTACAAATAATACACTTATTATTGGTCATGTATATTTATTAGCAGTACATGAACTTTTTCTTTGGTAACACATACCATATATGTTGTATATCTTAATTACAGGGTCACGGAGGTTAGCAAAATATTCATTATTATATATATCATGAACTTTCTTCGGTAAAACATACCATCTACCTTTATCGTTGCATTTTCAAAATTTTAACATTTGATTTTATAATTAATTAGAAAATATATCTATAAGAGAAAAAAAAATTACTCACCCTCAACTAAAAGGAAAAATTCCTTTTTGATAAGTTCTCTCGCTCTTGAAGTTCTCTCTAGCAAAAAAAAATCAAAGTCTTTGATGTCTACTCATAAAAAAATAAATGTTTTTCTACGATCGGATTTTTGGCGAAAAAAAGAAATAAGAAGCTTGTCCAGATTAATAAAGATTTTTTGGCAATAGGTGCTTAGTGAAAAAGAAATGATATTTTAAAACAAACTAGCTTGTTTGTACTGTATAACAAAATTAAAATAAAAAAATAATATTCAACATAATCATAACCGAATCACACAAATCAAATTTATTTAAAAATTATATTTTTAATAGTCTATACAATAAATAAAATCTATTATTGATTATTCAACACAAAAATAAATTACAAATTCATCTCATACTCAATTTTCTATAAAAATTTATTGGAGCTTTCTATTAATATATAAGGTAAACTCTATAAAAGTTCTTGACAAAAAGTCTACGTAAACAAATATGATTTTTGAACAAAACGAGTGCATTACACATATAAAATATGCGGTTGTTTTTGGACAATCCACAAATAAAAAAATAAAAAAAAATGGATTTCACGAAAGTAATTATTATTTTCCTCCAGTAGAAACAAGACTTATTGATTTAAAGAGAATGACAAAGTCATGATTATCTAGTTTTTAAAAGGCCTTTTCACTCGTAATTCAAAGCTTCCTTCATTACGTCCTTTCTCCCCAATTTGAATGCAATAAATCTATGTTTATTGCCTATTATCATATAGAATTACATTAATCAAAGAATACCTTGAACAAGCTTTTTCATATTGAATTTTATGTATATTTATTTGCTACTTTTAATCTTGATCTTCTTTTTTTAAGTGGTTGATTTACTGAGATAGAATATAATAATCATTTTCCTAAAATAAATGCATAATTATTTTCTTGCATTCCTCACCTTAACTCAAATATTCTCATTCTATTTTTCAATGCTACAAGTTAGTTCATGTCTCCATTTTTATCTCAATAACTTTGCATTTGCATGTCTATTATTAGTTGATTTAGTTCAACTTTAAAAACATGTTCACACATTCATCTATTCACACTTTTTTTTACTGAAAATCCATATTACCTATCTCAATCCAAATTATTTTCATCTATGACTTTAAACAACCTAATCTAAATAAATTGTCTATTAATTCTTTTTCATAATAACCATAGTTGTCGATGTAAATCATACATTTCATAATATTTTATTTCATAAAACATATAATATCAAAAAATATATGATATTATAGATAATATAATTAAAATAAGTAAATACTTATGAGTTTATTCTAACGCAAAAACTATTTTAGTTCTCTAGTTTCTTTCCTCAAATGTGGATAGTTTTCCATTTTATTTTTTTTTTGTAAATACTTTTGTACAAAAAGAAAATGAAGATGAAACGTGTATTTGTAGTCAACAAAAATGGCAAACATAATACTTTTTTTAAATTAGCAAACATAAAAGATTGCTAAAATGGGAGTAAATTTAGTCGTCTCTTTAGCATCAAATATCTAAGGTCAATAAATAGTGACTAAATAAATTAGTAGCTTAACTCTCGTCAATTTAGTGAAAAAAGGTTAATTTGATGAGTACCAATGAGAACCGATAAATTAAGTGGAAGAATTAGTCCTGCTATGTGAGTATCAATGTAAATTAGGTGCAAGGATTAGAGAGACCGGTAAATTAAGTAAAATGATTACATAGAGGAGTAGTAAATTATTCACTTCTTGTCCACGCCACATGCGTCCTTAATTTGTTAGCTAATTAAACAAAAAGATTAACGAAAGTAATTATGCCATTATCTCAGAGGCCGATAAATTATATATTTAAAACTAGAGGATCGAGAAATTATTAAGTGATTAATGAGGGATGAAAAACGTTTTTAACCTAAAAAATTGTATAAGTATTACACTAAAAAATTGTGATATTCATTTCATAAATAAACAAATCAAAAAATAAAATAATAGAACATGCATGTGTGCTAGATTTTTTTCTTTTGAGATTTAAAATTATAAGTCATTCTAACAATAAGATTTTTCTTAATAATGATAATTAATATTTTAGTTTATAGAGTTATAATTTAAAATTATTAATAAATATGTTAAAAATTTGATAAAATACATTTACAAAATTTATCAATTAACTGAATATTTTATCATAAAGATATTTAATTAAAATCACAAGGCATAGAATCCAACAAGATTTTGACCAAAAAATCCAATAAGAGTTACAAATAGAAATTCCTGGATTCTGTTTTCAATTCCACTAAAAAAAGCCTAGTTTTAACATAACAACTCAAATTATCTTATCAAAACTCCTTGATATTCCTTGTTGTCACCCATACAACACACATCTTACGCCATTCACGGCCTCACCAATTAGCTTCCTTCTTTTGACAAATTTCATTGACACCACCTACAAAAAGTGTCTTGAGCCTTTCAAGGTGGGGTTGTCACTGGTATTGCATACACACCACGTGGCAAAACTACCTTCCATATTAGGTAAAAGCTTTCATAACGTGTCTGGAGAAGCAGTGCACAAGTTAAATTCATTGGTAATATTAATTGTAACATTCAAAAGCTCTTGAACAAATACAGAAGCGTTTTTGAACTCACCCTCCACCACAAAACTTCATAAAGAGAATGCTTTGTTTCTCATGTTCAAGTCTTTTTTTCTCCCAAATTGATTTCTTAGTTTCTCAAACTCCAAGAAAACAAGATGGCACCAAGAAAGACTGTTTCATTGATTAAAGAAATCAATACAATCATACTGCTTATTTATAGCTTACAAGAGGTGCCAACTCAGCACTTCAATAACTAACTTTCATAACAGAAAGCTAACAAAACTGTTAGCTAAAACCAACTTGCTTAGTATAGTTCTCACAGTAAGTTCTGAGCTAAAATATGGTTGAATTCCTCTGCATCTTGCTTCTTGCAGTTCTTGCCATTTCATTGGTGGCTACTGAGGTTCGTAAACACTTGACTTTAGTACTACTAGACTAAAAGTACATTGGTTTAGTCAAACTTTTTATATTCATTGAGTAAAAATGTTTGCCTGATGAATTGGATGAATGGACTTTTTGCAGGTCGTGACAAAAGACACTCGATATCATCTAGACAAGGTAACATTTCTGTCTGTATAATTCCCCTTTTTTTGGTTTCAGAAATGATAAAAGAACGTGCATGCTATGATATTGTACTTATAGTTGAGGAACATTATGATTTTCAGGGGAAATATGGAGGGGAAGTATGGACCAGGGAGTCTGAAGAGCTACCGTAAGTGACCTTTCTAACTCTTCTAATATTAAGATTTTTTGTCTGTAAACTTCATCAGTGTGTTGACAGCAGGAAGTGAGTTTCCTCAGAGAAAGAGAGAACAGAGCTTCCCATTTCACAATCAATTCTCTTGTTAACTCTATTCTATGCTACGCACTTGAAGTCCATCAGAAATTACATATACAACTGAATACGGTATATTTTAACTACAAAGCATAACGACCACCATCTCACGTAAAACAAACTTATAACACTTAAACAAATATCATGCTTAGAGCTTTACAAACAATTGGTTAGAGAGCCTATTATTTAAATAGCAGA
>CANYCX010768115.1:0-10421 GCA_948193385.1 Breynia disticha f. nivosa
CGAAATTTTGGCGTCCACGTGGACTCCAAAATTTGGCATCCACTTGGACGCCAAATATTTAGAGTCAAGCGTTTTCGCGTCCAAATTTAGCGTCCAAAAATTGGACGCTAATTTCACTTAGTGTCCAGATTTTTGCATTTAGAGTCCAAAATTTTGGACTCTAAATGCACGATTTTTTGTAGTGTCGAGACATTAAGATAAGAGAGAAATGGAGAGTTACAAGTGCAAAAAAGACGATTTTTTGGAGATTTAATCGATAATTGAGCCATGAATATGTGATTGATCGTAGGATCGAGCAGGATATTGATTCAAATTATTGGTACAGGAAATCCCCAACGTTAACGGTAATATTTTATGAAGTTACACATATAATTTATCGTGAATCTAACTTAACGTTAGAGATTATTGATAATTGACAAAAATAGGGAACTGATAGAATTGAAATAGGAGCAGGCATATTAACATGTACGTGAATGATTATTTTTATGTGTGTATAAGTAAATGTATATTATTGGCAGTGATTGATATGATGGTGTAGATTTGGCGGTGATTATATATAGTATGATCGATCATATGGAGACAGGAGATATTATTGGAAATGGGAGATTTTTTCTGAATACAAAAGTATTTACAGTTTCTTGATATGTGTTTATATGTCTTATGAACGATTTTGAAATACAATTGTGTTTCATAATTACAGTTTAAATAAAAGAAATACAGAAAAATGACATTGTTTGAATTTATAGGAAATGAATAAGGATTGTTGTGTTATTATTCTTATGAAATATTTGATTACTTACTGAGCTCGCATCTCATAAAATCTTCATTTATATATTTTTTAGGACCAGGTAGATAGACAACGTAGATTCTAAGAAATTTACAGTTGGATCAGCTGTTACTCCCAGTAGTCTCTCTTCACTCAGTTACCAGCTATAAGATGATACCTTTTGACATTTGCATAATTGTGTGTATATATAGTTATGACTTATATGTTTATATGATATTTGAGGATATGATTGACTTATTATAAGTTGAGATGTTTGTTGTAGGATATGATGTGATTATTAAAGGTTGTGTTATTTTGTTCATTTTGAACGATAGTATAGGTTGAAGTGCATGTTGATATATATATATATATATACATATGTGTGTGTGTGTGTGCGTGTGTGTGTGAGAGAGAGAGGTTAGGTTATTGATTATGATTGATTTACAAGACAGAAAATAGGTTGATTCTAAGTTTATTTCAAGTTAAAATAGATTCGCACAAACTGTAATTAAAGGTTTGATAATTTGACAAATAGAAGGTAAACGCTATGTGAACCCCAAAATCCTTATTTCATTTTCGAAAAACAATGATTTTCGCTCCATTTTTTTCTTTTTAAATTAAGGATAAATCATTCATGATAGAAAATATATATAGAAAGGCGTGCATGCATTTCATTAAACCAGGCCAAAAATACAAATCAAGTGTCAAGCATGCAAAAGCGAATGGTTTTGGTTTAAAACAATGCATGAGCCATAAACCTATACTATGATCTGTATAGATATACAAAATGAAAAATGTATGATGTCCACAAGTCCACTAGGAGCCAACCTATCCGCGTGTATAACACCTTCTAGTATTGAAAATACTGCCCCGACCACCGGCTACTGTCGGTCTGCACACATTCAACAGCAAAACAAAGGTGAGTATATAGAAATACTAAGTAAGTGAAACCCTTTTATTGTTAAGTGAAACCCTGTTATTGTTAAGCTGACGCACAGCGGAACCTTCGATCAATATGGGTGTGCTCATGGAACACAAAGCTGCATTTGCACCTAAATTCCCTAATGGCTCACCGTTGCCATGTCACATACAAACTTTTAAGTGTTTTATATGTTAAGGAAATCATCCTAGAACATTAGATTACTTTAGATAAGCATTAGTACATTATTCGGGCCAAAATTAGCCTACTAGGCTAAAATAATGTCTGTTTATCCCATGCAAAACCTACGTTATTCTTCAATGGTTTCCAGACTATGATTAACGTATGCCAACCCTTAAATAATGTATGTTTATGGGATTAACATACATTATTTTTCAAAATAATTTATGTTAACCTAACACAGAACCATTCTGCCCAACTTTGAAGATATATTTCATACATACACTTATCCTATAACACTTAGCATATCAAACAACCTCCAAACCACTTATACAACTCTCCCATACACTCAAATCACCATAATTGTCCATTAAACACATTGTTCACACAATTTATCAAGATCAAATCAAAAAATGACAAACATAAACTTACACATCACTTATCGTTTCCATAGCTCACACTCATAAACATAACTCACCACAATACTTATGCTCATACATATACATCATACTCTAAGTAACAACACCATTTATACATATACATAAATCCACTTAGTTTATGATCATATTCAAGCACCATTTCCAACATTCAATCCTAACAACACATGATCATTCACACTTTAAGAATACCAAAATAACACCAGGTTCATAAATGCTAGTGATGAATGAATATATTCGTGACAATACTAATGCGAACAAACGATGCATGCCCTGTGGTCTTAATTCATTTAACGTGTGGGTGAGAGAATCCACTCTCATGGTTGTCAATTCCCCTTTAGTTTGAGCTCTCGCTTGATTGGCAATACCCCTTATGGTGAGCTCTCGCTCAATTGGCAATACCCCTTATAGTGAGCTCTTGCTCAATTGGCAATACCCCTTTATTTTGAGCTCTCGCTGATTTGGTAACACCCCTTTATGAACACACGATGATGCTCATCACATATACATATAACATGAATCAATGAAATGTAACACATTTCAAAATGCCTTAACAACACAATGTCATCATTAATCACAATGCACAAAACATGCCACTAACCATTTCCACATACTTGTGATCATTTCATAATTCATTTTCATTAATATTTCCTTAATGCACATACAACCATTTCGCATACACTTATGCTTCACAACTTCCCATAAGTCACATCTCATAAGCATATTACCAATTCTTTTAATACACATTACATTTTCCCCAATATACCTAATTTTCCATTCTTTACTGATTTCCCCCAAAATCCCCAAACTTCCCACAAACTATAATCTCTTAAATCTCACCAAATCTTCTGTTTCTCCATTAATCGTTTATGGATTCATAACCTACTATGAAAACCCAAAAAAACCCTACCAAATGCACATGATTTCCCTCATATTTTAGTGTAGAATGAGAATCTTTACCTTCCTTCCTCTTAGCTTTCAACCCTAGATTGAAGAGGAATCAGTGGGAGCAAGGATTCGTTGTTAATTCGCTGTAAATCTTGTGTTTGTTGGTAGATTTGGTGGGAGGAAGATGCTAAGATGGTGGTTTGAGAGTGTTGGAAGAGTTTGAGTGGTTGTGGAGGAGTTATGGCTAGGCTTGAATGTTTTTAGGTCATTTAATGACATGTCCGGACCCCCGATAATGTAGGTTTACTGTCAAAACTATCGTACATTAATAAAAATGTCTTCCTGGAAAATGCAGTTTGAATAACGTATGTTATTCACTGAGATAACATACGTTATTCTTATGAACCAAGAATAACGTATGTTTAATCAGAAATTTAACACACGTTATTTTGCTCCAGACTTCTGTACTTAACATTTTTCGACCTCTTTCGATCCTGGACATGCATATCCTTATACAAACATACTTCCAAATTATCCTAGACTTATTCTAACATAGAATGAACATTTTTTTGGGGCGTTACACGCTAATAATAAAAGATATGAACAGTAATTATATGATTAACATGGTATTAAGATTAGAATGCTTTATTAAATGTATTGTGCTCAGCTTTTAATACATGTAAATATTGGCATTCATTCACAAGTATAAAGTTCATACAATAAATGTGATAATTCATGGGCCTTAATCTATCTTATACAAGCCTAACTAATCATCAAGGCTCCAAATTCAAGGTTGTACACATCCTTGTTGATTGAGCTCACCATTTGGACTCCATCATTGGGCTCATGATTGGGATCATTATTTGGTCTTCGTCTTCAGTCTTCATTTCAAAGATATAATAATAGCAACCCTACTACTATTACTTCCTTGAATGCACATAAGCCTATTTGAAAAAACCCAAAACTAAGCCCATAAAGTGCATTATGTAAGTTCACATCAATGACAACACAACATACAAGCCCAACAATCTAATTTTAGTTTAATGTCATAGATGATTTAGAGAAATTATGTAATTAGGTAATAAAAACTCATGTGTGCCTTGAAAACATTCTTGTTTTATAACTTAACTTAGACTTATGAAAATCATAATGTTAATGACTAACTCAATGAGGAACACAACATTCTTTACCATAACTTTCAACTACTAGTTTCATATGGCATACTAGGGTGCTAATGTATAACCTTAACCACAATCTTCCTCCTTCTATAGTTGATCACCTAGATTATCAAAATTGTGCACTCAAAGAATTATATCAAACAACATTAATCTTGTTTATGTAATCTAACATAAAACTCATGTTAGACAATAATGAATCAATAAAAAATAATCTTTCTCTTATCCTTTCATCACTTGTTTTTTTCATTACATGTTTTTTATTGGTGCCATCAAAAGAGCAAACCAATTATTATTTAAGTCATATTCATGTTTTAGATCTCATAAACATAAATAAAACAAATAATTAACAAGTATAAGAATTAAATCACTCATGATTAATTGGAATACAAGTCAATTAAAATGATATATAAACATATATCATGGGGAATATTATTAATTAAGGTAAAGTGCAGGTTGTATGTTCGCTGATCGAAATCTCATGATGCAAGTAACTCATTATAAGCACCTTTTGATCCTTAACTATCCTAAGGTTGATTTATTATGTCCTTATAAGGATAAAGGATGGCCTAAATCAAAACAAACTGACAAGCACAAAGGTTTGGTAGGTATTGTTCCCCCACCATTATAAGTTCTTGAGTGACTATAGGAAGATGAAGATCTCGAGGGGTCAGGAAGGTTGAACAAAGAGAGGAATAGCATGTAAGATACCCTCGAATTGTTTGAGTGCAAGTGAGGAAACCATCCCAAATCTTATGATTTTTTTGCCTTCAACCATCAAATTACCAAAATGCAAGACATGCGCCTTTACTGATTGAGAATGTATGAAACTCAGTCATCGAGGGATATTGTCTCGGTGCGTTGGAAAGTAAAGTAAAATCCATTAGTGCAATAGCCAGTAGGGAGACTTGATGTCATCATTTGGTTGTTCATAGACGAGGTTAAACAAAAGTAGACGTTCATCCGAGCACAACTGGACCAAACTTAACTGGGCCTTGCTCCGTCGTCCAAGCAGGTCAACATGTTGCCCTTAGAAAATAACTCAAAATTAGGCATTTGGATTTAGTGGCTTGAATGAACTTACAGAGAAAATACCACCAAAAAGTTATTTCCACCTCGAAATCAAGGGTAGTTTTCTCTTCTATTACATTCATATCCTTGAACTTTTCAAAAAGATGATGATAGGAGGTTAGGTTATTTTTGTCAAAATACTAAGTCATGTATCATTTGGCCTCTTGTTCATTGGTGGCCTTGATGAGTAGGAGGATGGTTCCATACACGACGGCCATAACCATTAAATGGACATCAAGGAGTGTTATCGACATCGATTAATAAGTTGGAATTGATTGAGCAATGGGTTCTAAAATCGACTATGACACTCAACTTAGACCAATCAATCTCGTGCCGCTTAAGGGAGGGCTTTATGATATTATACATGTATTATTTGGAGTTGAACTACAATAGGAGGAAGAATGTGGTTCACCATCCATTTAAAGTACACATCCTTCAAGTTTGTGTTGTTCTTAGGAGGGGGCTTGCACCCATTTATTAAGGTCATTGGTCGACCCATCACATTGCTCATGATGATGCCCTTCTCCGATGTGGCAGAAAAATATGATGATAGTTCCGTCATTTTCTCATTAGAGACAAAATTAGTGATCACTAGGTCGGCGACGTATAACTCTCTAAGGCAGGTGATTTTGAAAGCCATTGCAGAATGGAGATCATTAGGAATTTTGAATTTCATAGGAATCATAGGTTTGATGATCAAGAAATTAAGGAAAATGGGATTTACAATCCCCTTCAAAGTCCAGAAAAGAAATGAGGTTAGTTTTTCTTGGTGCCATTAGAAAATTTTTAGAGCTTTTAAAACAAGAAAATTCTGATTGTAAGAGAAATTTCAGAGAACATGGAGGTTGTAAAAGCAAGATCAATAGGTATATATAGGCAAGGAATGGAATAGTAAGAGTTGAGAAACTAGAAAAAGAGATAAACCCTAAGGAATACAAAACGAGACAGGAGTCGTGTCAGTCACGTCTCTTCGATTGTTTGATAAGACTTAAAGATGAGGGTTTGTGTTTGTATCATAATGACACAAGGCTGAATAGGGTAAGAATCATGGAGAAAACAATGATGTGCTAAAGAAGCATTTATTGATAACAACAAAAAAGGAAGATCAAAGTAGGAATTAACGTCCAAGCAATGTAACGCCCCGAAAAATGTCCCAAAGTTCGGCAGAAAAATATAACTTAGAACGTGCGAGAACTTGCGAGAAATTTTTAATCCAGTGGCCTGAAACGGCCACAGGAACGGCCTGGGAAACTGTTCCCATGGCCATTCCCCACTATTGGTCATCTAAGATGATATTTTGCTTGGAACGATTGCTAGGCGTTTCAGAAACTATTTTGGACGACGGGAAACAAATTAAAATGCGTGTTTGCACTTAATAAGAGAGAGAGAGTCTTAGTTTGTAAATGAGTGTAGTAAGTAAAATGCAGCTTGGATGGTGTAGGGGGTAGTGCTTGGGATGTCGGGTAGAGTTGAGCAGAGAGCTAACTTTGCAGATTCTCAAGGTAAGTGTTTTTCGACACTTGTTATTGCTGTGTTAGCCTTGTTTTGAAAATATATATGGTTTAAATGTTTGATTTTCAACACTTGCTATTGCTGTGTTAGCCTTGTTTGGATAAACATATATAGTTTAAATGTTTGATTTGGTATGTGATAGTGGAAATGTATTCTTGGAAGAATGATTGCTTGAAATTCAATTATATGGAATTTATGAAAGTTGTATGGGTGTTTATTGGTATCCTTTGAATGTGTCATTAAATTGAAAGGATGGATTGTCTTGTGATGAATTGGCTATGTATATGAAGAGGTGTGTTATGATTTATGAGATGTGTAATGTAAAGTGTAGAATGGTTTATACATGTTAACAGATTGGATGACATGATTCATGCAGTATGCTCAGTTATGATTATGTGGGGCTAAAGGCCTTTGGGAAATGGATTGCATTGTATTCATTCCATATTATGTGGCAATGTGTGAGCATCATTGCATGAGATACAAATAAAAAGGGGAAATTTCCCAAATGCACGAAAGAGAGTGGACTCTCTCTTTAATACAAAAACAATGGGCAATTGCCAAAAAACGTGCGAAGAGAGTGGACTCTCTCTTCATTATGAAAATAAGGGGGAATTTCCCAAAAGAGAAAATGGGAGTGGACTCTCCCTTGAGAAAAGAAAAGGCTCTGGAGCGTGCATTGTGTGTTTGCATTCGCATAAGCATAAATGCATTCATTCACTTCTATCATGATATAAGTTTGGCTTACTTGGAGTATTATGTGTATGTATGGATTAAGTATAGGAATAGTTGGTTTATATGTTTGAGTTATGGAAATGATGAATGATATGTAAGTGGATGATTAAGTTGTGATTTGAAATGCAATGGATTTGTATGTTGCTATATGTTGAATTTGTGTGGAAATTGTGGTTTGTATGTTTAGTGGTTAAATTAAGCGTTAAGGTAAAGGATATATTGAGGAATTTAGTTATGAATGCTTAAAGAGTGCTTGTAATATGCTAGTTATGTATGTGGTTGTTTTGTGTAAAGTTTTATGTGTTTAATGTGCTGAATTGTGACCCTAGACGCCAGAACGGGCTAGGAAACGACCTCCAAAAACCATTTCCCAAGCCGTTCTGTTTATGGTTCAGAACAGAGAGGGGAAACGGCCTTTAGAATGGCCAGGCACGGCCGTTCCCATGGTCCGAGCAGATTGATTTGTGTGGTTTTTAAGGGCCAAATGAGTTGTTAGTTAACCTAATGCGACATAGCCTATTATGAAGTAAAAGTGATCTACTTAAGAGAATTTTTAATGAAAGATTGTATTTGACATGGCGACGGTGAGCCATTAGGGAGGCTAGATGTGAATGCGTATTTGTGCTCTATGAGCACGCCCATATTGGCCGAAGGTTCCCCTGAACATTTAGCTTAACAACTATAGGGATTCACTTACTGAGTATTTTTATATACTCACCTTTGTTTTGCTGTTTTAATGTGTGCAGAGCGATAGTAGACTGTGGTGGGACATATTTTTGGCAAAGCTAGGATGTGTGAAACTCGCGGATAGGTCGGCTCCTAGTGGACATCATACATTTTGCATTTTGTACATCTATACACCACATAGCATAGATCATTGGCACATGCATTATTTTAAACCATATATCATTGCTTTTGCACATTATTACATTTGGTTGTAGTTGGCTAACAGTGGCCTTGCTTTAATGAAATGCATGTATGCCACTCTTTATATATTATCCTTGTGATTATTTTATTTGATTTTAAAAAAAATGGTGCAAAAATCTTGATTTATTCAAAAATGAAACTCAGGATTTTGGGATTCACAGGCAATAAAACTAGGAATGATTCAAAAAGTAATAAAGTTGTTAGAAATCGAAAAGACAAAGGAGAAAAAGATCAAACAATGTCAAAAGGATTTAATGAAGTTTGAGGATATTAAATGAAAGAGAAAACTCCACTTTTAAAAGTAAAAGAGGTTCAGGTTTTACTACCATAAAGCAAAAAATCGAAAGAAGTCATTCACCATAGGAGAGAGGCCGATCAAAGAATGATCGAACAAGGATCATTGGAGGAAGGTCGAAAGAATAAGTCGATTGAAAATGATAGAGCATACAAGGGTCAACTCAGATGGATTGAAAGAAATCAAAGATTGTTTGAGTTTAGGTGAGCTGATAGGAGAAGATTGGGTGGTTGCAATAATGGTATAAAACTGCGAATGTAATGATCCTTTCTATTAAAGGGTCGAACACATTATAAAGGTCGGTCTGGTGAGACTAAGCTCTAACATAGAAGGTACAACATCAACTGAAGTGGAACGTGGGTTGGCAGTCAAGGAGATAATGGGTAAACGTGGAGGTTTGATAATTTCCAAGTTCAGTTAAGAAGTTATTCAGAAAACGTGGACACATTTGAAAAGAGGAAAAACTAAGAGAACGTGGAGAATCGATTAATGGATGGAAGTTTACTACGTCATGGAGTAACCATTGAATTCAAATCAACCCAAGTTACCACCAAAGCAAGGTTATAAATAGTAAAATAGATGGCCAAAAAAAGGTGCGTGCAAACATCACTTTTGTTATTACTTAGCATTTTCAATTCTTTCAATAGTAGTAGTCTTACTTTCTTACTTGGTTTATTTTATTTCAAGTTTCAAACATGACTGGAAAAACTGGATCAAACAAGTACAAGTATGGCTTCAGCTCACCTGTATGTGATTGTAACTCGTTGTAATTTTCATTTCTAGTTTGCAACTTAATTCAAGTACTCTTAATTATTCTTCTAAAGTTTCGATTCCTTAGTTATCCTTTGAGTCGAATAGATTCACATTTACAACGCAATTTTGTCTGATAGAACGTAGCATTTCGATTAGTCAAAGACTTTGAGCCATTAAAAGTCTTGAAACTTCAGACATACCGAACCCACTTAACGTTTACAATTTCCTCGTTAAGAATGTTTCGCACGCGACACATATCAACGAGTAAAAAGTGGTGCAACACATTCGCTGAACTTTTTTTTCCATTCTGTCTTGTTTTCCGTCCCTAATTCATCATTGAAACCGACATAATTGTGTTTGTTCTTAATTTCTGACACAAATGTTCTAACAAAGAGTATTGTTGCAGCTAATATAAAGAAAAGAAAATTATGCAAAATGCATAGTATCGTGTTTGTATTTCTGAAAATGCTAGGGTATGTTTGTTGATTAATCTTTATATGTGACACCCGAATTTAATCACCATCATACGTTAATATCTTGTTTCTTGTAAGATGATAATCAAACTCGGACATCATATTGTTTAAATATAATAAAATAGACGCAGATTTATAAAATGGAAAGATAAATACATTCATTAAGAAAATATATCTTTACAATGTTTCGAGAAGGACAGTTTGCAAAATACATCAAGGTACAAAAAATGTTTTGGTTACAAGAGAAAAGAAATCGATGAGATCCCATTTCGCTTATAACCATACGCAAAAAT
>CANYCX010768186.1:0-10012 GCA_948193385.1 Breynia disticha f. nivosa
TCTTGATTAAATGTGATTAGTATGTGTTTAGTGTCAATGGTATGATGATTTGAGAACTTGGATTGTATATGATAAGTGTTCAATGATGATGATTAATGTAATTAAGTGATTAATTAAGTTTAAGCTGGAAAGTCAGGTCAACACGCGGGGTAAAAACATACTACGCAGTGTCGTGCTGAACCCGCGTAGTCTGTTCTGAGAGCGCGTACGTTTAAAAGAGTCAATTTGTACTGTTTTATTGAACTACGCAGAGTGGGGGCAAGTCCGCGTACTCGTGAACCACCATTATTTATGAATATTATTAATTTGGGTTGTGTGATTTTAAAAATTATTATTTTGAATACGAATGAAACCGACCTTGTGTAGTTATGTTGCTTACTGAGTATAACTCACGCAATTATTTGCCTGTAATGCTCGGCAGGACGCTAGAAAGTTTTTCTTTTGCTTGTGACGAGGTGGAAAGAAGAATGTTGGATTAAGGTTTATTTTGTACATGACAATGTTGTATTTAATTATATGTATTTTAGCAAGGTTATAATTGAAAATGGATTCATTAGGAATCTTGTTTCCTTTATAACCTAAAGATGTTTTGTAAAATGATTTGATATATATCTATATGATTGTGAAATGAGTTTGAATGATTTGAATCTCCCTTTATTTAATTATATTGTTATTGTACTCGATTCTAAACTACACTTTGATTTCTGGGTTTAAGTATCATTCGTAGGAGGGAAGTATACGCGGATGATATTTAAATTCGGGGGTCACATGTATGCTCAACACAATTCACCACAAGCTTCACGCTTGTGATCATCTAACACATTAGCAATAGTACAAGCTCATAGGCACCACTTACAACATACACATGTACATTCGAGCCACATTCATTATAAGCTTTGCACTTAGAATCATACCACACATCACATTCATAACATGCCATGCAAGTTACTTATAAATCAACTTCACACTTTCATGCAATATTATTAATACTGTGTTCGAAAACATGTCAAGTACATCCTGCACTCATCCATCAAGCAATCCATACAATTTCCAAAGAACCACATAAAAGGCATAATCCATTCAATTCTTTCGTTTATCTGAATTTTTTTACCATTTTAACCAAACTAAACATTATTCACAAAAGGATAATTATACAAGATAAACAACCCATAGTAAGCGTCAAAGAACACTTACCTCACGTTTCCGCGAACTCGATTCGGCGGAAATCCCTGATTCGGGTTCCGTTTATCGTCTCCTACACAATTTACAACACATTCTATGTTATAAGCAACATTCTATACTTAATTTCCCATTTATCTAAACATTTCCTCTAAATCCCGAAATCCACTTATAAACCCTAATTCCTTAAATCTTATCAAATCTCGTGTTTTTTTGTTAATGGTTTATGGAATCGTAATCTACACTGAAAACCCATCAAAACCCTAATAAATGCACATATTTTCCATGCCATTTCATTTTCAAATCAAGGATTCTTACCTTTGTTAAAAACCCTAAGCAAGAGGGAAAATTGATGGGTGGATTGATGTGTTGTTTCCTCGCTGGAATCCTCGAGTTTGTAGGTTGATTTGGTGTTTAGGAAGGCTGAGGAATGATGTTTTGGGGTTGAGAGAAAGTGTGGAGGGTTTGGGATATGTTTTCTCCCAGTTTTGGCTTGTTTCTTCCATTTTAATGACATGTCCAGACTCCCATTAACGTACGTTATTTGTGATATTAATGTATGTTAGAAAAAATGAATTTCTGGCAATCAGAGAAGAAATAACGTGCGTTATTTTACCATAAACATACGTTATTCATATCTTCTCAAGAATAACGTATGTTTAGGTGCATATAACCTACGTTATTTTGCACTTTCCAGCACCACTTTGCGATTTTGACTCTCTTTCGATTCCCAGCCTATATATCCTTATGTATACATACTTGTAACTTACTTTAAACATCATTCCAACATAATTGAACATCATGCAACATTGAATTAACATACATATACACATATATACATCATCCCACAATGATTTAACCTTATGCACATAAAATGGTAGATTTTCAGGGCGTTACACACAACTTGTGCCAATCTTTGAGTGGGTCGTGCAAAGTTAGTATAAATGCGGTGCTTGATTACCAACCTTCATTTTTATTCCAGAAACTTAAAGAAACTGGTGGGATAAACTAAGAAAAATCGAGAAGATGAAGTGGGGGCTGATTTGTAGCTAAGAAAGATCGATTTTACAGAAAAAGGGATGTATGTAAGGTAATCCCTTGCTTCCTATATGTTTTGAATACATCTTTACTGAATTAGGGCATTGGATGGATTCAGATTCTGAGAGGGAATAAGATAAATTGGATGTGGAATTGGATTTTTGTTGAATGAGTTGTTAGCACTTATATGAATGCTCTAAGAAAAGTGAAGTATAAAAAGTATGAGAATTATGGATTTAGGATTATGGAAGAAGGAAAATTGAGGGTTGTATGCTTTACTAAAATTATGTGAGTAATGAAATAAATGGTTGATAGAATTGTTGGCATCTATATGATAGGAGGTTAATTATGGAGCTCAGATAAAGGTTGGGATTTATGTCGATTTCATGGAATTATGCTTATTGAATAAAATGATGGAAAGATTGTGCTTTGGCATGTATGAAATAAATGTGAATAAGTTAGTATGATTATAGAGTAAGTGTCCTCACTTACTTCATGATATTTCCATATGTTTAGATGGAATGAATTGAATTAAGGACTATCAATTAGTATGAAGGATTTGTAACAAATCCAAGAGGTATTATGCAATAAGGAATGATAAGATAAGTTTGAATAAAGCCTGTAATATGTGAGTATGAAAGTGAGGTTATAAGTATCCTTACACTTATCCTTGTGACATTAAGAACTAAATGTTCTTATTAAACATAAATACATAATACGATAAGCTATGAAAGCTTAATTGAATAAAGAAAGAAATATAAATTGCTCATATGTGTATTATGTTCTTAGGAACATTGAAGCTTGATATGATTCTTGTTTGATTGAGTATTATGAGCAGGATTGTGATGTGATATTGTGATATTGAGATGACATGATGACATGATGTCGATTGTGATATGATTTTAGTATGCTCGTATTGCTTATATGCCTTGTTGATTTAAAAGCACATGGTTACTTATTGATATTAAAGCATGGACTTGCTTTGTTTTGAGCACACATTTATATGTGATTGATTTATTGGCTTGATGTGTTCTTGCTTGGTTAATTCATATGTGATATGAATTGTATTGGTATGCTTGGATGGATTATATGCTAGTTGATATATTGTTGATGCATGGTTGACATGATGTGCATGAGATTTTCTTGTGGCATATATGGAGCATGTGATTTTCTTAAGCATACTTGATTATGATATTGAGAGTGGCCAGATGAATGCATGATATTATTCATTGTGTTGCATGATGACACTGGGCCATTATTATTCCGCGTGAGATTCGCGATGCCGAGAGAGATTCTCGATGCCTGTCAGATGTCGATGCACGTGAGATGCCAATGATTAAAATGAAAATGAAAAGAGATGTAAGCCACAGGCATTCGCATTCGCATTCGCATATGATTGCATAGCATTCATATGCATATATATACTTGTTTAGCATTCATATTTGGCATGTGTGTTCTTGTTTCACGATATATGAATGCTGCAATGTTGAACATGAGATATGTTGATATGGATTTATGCCTTGTTTATAGTATGATGTGTATATGCTCAAGTCTTTTGGTTCCTTTGTTTGATATGTCTATGATGCAAACATGAGAGTAAAATGAGTGTTTTGATGTATAAACACTGTTGATATGGTTAATATAGTATGTTGGATTTGTATACTGTTTTAAAGATAGTGTTTGCAATGATTTGAGTAAGGAATTGAAAGTTAATGTGTAATCCAGAAGTACAACACGCCCGGTGCTTGTGAGCACGTCCTCGTGTTGGATATTGGATCTAGAAAGTTTGTAAGAGCACGACCCCATGCTGAATTGAGGCACGCCCGTGCCAACTGGGAAATTAGAGATAAGCACATCCTCGTGTTCATCAAGCGCGCCCCGTGCTGACTAGAATTTCCCCTGCACTTCATTTTAACAACAATTTGTTAGCACTTACTGAATATTTTATATACTCACCCCTATATTTTATTTTAATGTTGTGCAGGTATAGCAGGATTACCACGAGGAGGATTTGATTACGTGTTTAGAAAACATGGATTATTTGTAAAAGAATTTGAATTTGGTAAAAATGTTTTGTATCAATTCATTGGAAATTGTTGTAATTTTCTCTAACTTTTTTTATGTATCAGTGTTTTTTAAAGATATTGGAAAATATTCTGGAAATAATGTTTTATTTTTGTGCTCCACATATTAACAGTAGCTAAAACTGAGGAATACACATTTTTTTGAGTTTTTCTTTTTTCACCCCAGTAGGGCAATCAGAAGAAAGACCTTCGACAATGTCACTCAAATCAATTGCAAATGAAGACATTCCAATATATCCCGTAGAAAGAGAATCTGGAGTAGGATTTTTAGACTCCGAAGACAAGTAATTGACATCATGCTTTTGAAATAGTCTTGTTGGGTTTGGTGCATCGTCTCTATACTTTTCAAAATCTTTCATCAAATACCAAACATGATCAAACTTAAACCCACTTTTGAATTTAGGATTTGTCACAAGCAATGTCTTTGCTTGATTTAACTACAAAAAAATACAAATATTAATGTTTATATGTAAATAAAAAATAAACAAAAAAATTTAAGGATAACTTATAATATCTTGCTCTGATGCACCACTTGGGTGTCTAAGCTTTATTTGTCGTATACATCTAATAAGTTTCGAACCGCTTTTTCAATACCTCCCATCCTTGATTGGAGAGACCTTATTTTACGCGCCTCTCAGGACATCTCTTTTGAGCTATATATTGGTTTTCAACATGACTCCAAAAATTGGTTGAGCTTTGATTTCTTTCCACTACTGGATCTTGTGAGATATCCATGTAAACTTGACATAGAAGTTAGCTTTCTGTTGGAATGTAGCTGGAACCACGGTTTGTCATATTGTTTAAGAAAAAGTAGAAATAGTTCTGAACTATTGTTTAGAGATGGTGATGGTTAAATGAATGGAAGAGATGGTCTATATATAGGCAAAAAAACGTGATTTTTAATTTTTTTCAAAAACTTATTAGCTTTAATGTCGTTCAATGCATTGATAGGCGAACCTCGTCAGATTTCACGCCTTTCTATGCTTTCTCAATTTACAAAATTCGTCTTCATATGCATTGATAAATGAATTTCGTCAGCTTTCACACCTTTCTATGCTTTCTCGTTTACGAAATTCATCTCAACATGCATTGATAAATGAATCTCGTCAGCTTTCATGCCTTTCTATGCTTTCTCGTTTTACGAAATTTGTCTTCACATGCATCAATAAACGAATTTCTTCGGCTTCCATGCCTTTCTATGCTTTCTTGGCTTACGAAATTCGTCTTTACACGAAACACGCATGAATTTCAATGATTTTCTCTTCATTTCTTCCTTATAAGTACAATATTTTTTTATCTTCTAAGTTCATCATAATTTCTCTTCACGAAATTTTCTAACGAATTTCAATATTAGCAATGAAAATTTCTCTTCATCATCTTCATCAGATGAAGTTGAATTTTTCGCAATGGCTCAACATATGATATACAATAACAATCAACCAAGCCATTCAAGCATTACTCAATCACGAAGTTAATGCATCCACTCGTAGAGGCTGTATCCCTAGACATGTTGTCATTAATCGTGATCGTTAAGCAGCATATCTTAATTTAATGAACGATTATTTCTGTGACAATTCACGATATGGTGATGCAATGTTCCATCATAGATTTCGAATGTCTCGACTTCTGTATCTTCGTATTGTTGAATGAGTGTGAGATCATGATCATTACTTTCAAAAGAGATGTGATGGACTTGGTAGGCTTGGATTATCAACCTTGCAAAAAGCAACAACTGTTTTTCAATGCTTGTGTATGGTTTATCGGCCGATACTACTAACGAATATGTTAGAATTGGCGAATCAACAATTGAAAGTTGTAAAAGGTTTTTCCGTGCCATTGTCGAAGAATTTGCAGAACGATATCTTCGAACCTCTACTGCAAATGATATAGCAAGATGGTTTTACATTGGTGAGCAGCGCAGTTTTTCCAAGTTGTTGGGTAGTCTAAATTGCATGCATTGGTAACGGAAAAATTGTCCAACAACATGGGTTGGACAATATTCGGGACGTTTAAGCAATCCTACAATTATTCTTGAAGCTGTGGCTGATTATGATTTGTGCATATGACATGCATACTTTGGTATGCTTGGAACAAATAATGAAATAAACGTTTTAGAATCATCACATTTGTTTTCTAACCTGATACAAGGCATTGCTCTTCCTGCACGCTATGTCATTCAAGAACAAGAATTTGATATGGAATATTATTTAACAGGTGGTATATTTCTCAAATGGTCAACTATTCTGCAGACAATTCGTGATCCATAGAGACCGAAGAAGAAAAATTTTGCAATGCCCCAATAATAGAACAACATGAAATAATACACCCACCATTTGAAGTCATTCAAGATACAAATGCATTAATTGAATATTTATGAGAGCATCACAAAAATGTTGAGGAATAAGAGTCAAAGAAGTGGGATGTTTGTTTTTAATTCATATTTGTATTCATTTTTAACTATCTTAATGTTTGTTTTTTATTTTTGTAATGTTAGTTATTTTATTAATGTTTGTCTTTGTTTTTAATTATTGTAATGTTAGTTTAAATTTTAATTTTAATGTAATGTTTTATTTTTTTAATGTATTTTTTAAAAAATATTATTTTTTATATATTAATGTTTTAATGATATTTAAATTATTCATTATATGTAAAATAATTATATTGATTAATTAATTTTTAAATTAAATTAAAAAAATTATATATGAATATGCTTGAAATATTCTTTTTAGTGTTGAAAATATAGAGTAAAGCTGTTTGGACTGAAACAGAGTAAACATTATAGTTACTGTACTTTTAAGTAGATGGTTGAAGATATCCTAAGACAAGAACAACTACAATTGCAGCGTCAATCAACCCAGAAAGGCATACATAATACAGCCCGCTTTCTGTTAATTAAACTAAAAGTTGCCTTTGCCCCATTAGGCTACAAGCTTAATATTATTCCTGAGTATCTCCAGAATAAAGTCGAAAATTTAATGGCCATATTGCTGGAATGGCATAGAACATAAAACAGCACATTAGCATTGCATGCAGAGCAGTACTACAATAGTTGCTTTCCGTTAAATCGTTGAAGTGAAGTTCACGACTATGGAACTAGAAACTCAACTTCCACCATTCAACTCAGAACATTAGAGCCATTTCAAGCCAACTCCTATGCTTGCCTCAAGTCATACCTAAACTGAATTAAGTGTGAGCAATTTACCATCACAAAATAGTACTGAAATGAAAATCTGAAGCACAACAGTGTAATTCAAACAATCAAAAGAACAGATTGAACAAATACATGTATAATTAACCTTCATTTCTTCTTCTTTTCTGCAATATTGGGTTCAAAGTTCAAACAAACATTTGTATACATATCACTGCCCACACCCCAAACCAAAGAATTAGCTTCACATTTGTCCATCTCCTCTCAATATAACAACAAAGAAAACAAGAAAACAATTCAATAAATAAAAAACTTCCATCACCTAATTAACAGCATCACATCTACGCCTAATCTCACCTCTCCTGCCCGTCTTAATCCCATAAACACTCAACTTCTCCATAGCTCTCGCAAAATCCTTAAAAAACCTGTTCTGGTCCCTCGCATACAGCTCCACAAACGGCCTAGTCCTCTGATCAAGAACCAAGCCATGATCCGACTCCAACAACCCCAACCCTCTTCCAATATTCTGATAATACACATTATCAAACTTATTCGGGGTCATAATATCATTCACAACAGACAACGTTGGATTACTAGGGTAGTCCTTGCACGCGTTCAGTAATGCAAGCTTGAACCTTTGGTCGTAATGCGTATCATTATACAAATAACTCTTGAACTCCTTGCAATGGGAGAAGCCAATAGTATGAGCTCCGCTCAAAGCGACCATTTCCTGCACAGTAAAGTTCCTGGAACCAAAAATATTAATAATTTCTGTAATATGCATAGTAGGCTTGGGGAGTGCCACATCGGCAGCTCTAGAGATCCGATAATCTTTTCGACCAAGGAGGACATTGTAGTGAGGGCCACCCACCATGGTAACGAGGTCACGGGTGGCGACTGCGAGAATGTCGGCACAGGAGACCGTGACGGGGCAGGCGAGTTCGAGGGCAGTCTTGGCGCGGACGATGAGGTCGAAGGCGTCACCGGGGAGGGAGAGGTTGATTTCGGCGTCGCGCTCTGCGGTGTTGAATGGGGTGGAGGAGAGGAGAATGGAGGCGTCGCAGCCGTTGTGGAGGCAGTCGTGGAAGAAGAGGCGGAGAGTAGCGGGTGCAGTAGTGGGGGAGGTGATTTGTTTGTTGGTAACAGTGTCTTGGATGATTTGGTTGAATCTTGGACAGGATTTGTCATAGTAATTGTAGGAGAGTCTTGATTCTGTGACAAGTGCTAGAGACAAGAAGAGGGCTAAGAGGAGATGACGGGGTGGTGGTGATGCCATTGAGGGCGGTGGTGGAGAGAAATGCAAGATTTGGGTGGGCGTGATGAGTGATTTGGACAGTAGTAATGTGGGTAGTGAGAGAGGGTCAGTTTAGTTGAGGTTGAGAGAGAGAGAGAAGGGAAGTGGGTTTTGAGCACCAATCACGGATGCCTGCTGGAAGTTTGGGCCCAGTTTTTCCACTATTCTCTACTTGGAATATGTAGGGTTTATAACAAGTTTACAACATTATTGTTTGAGTTTTGTAAAAATAAATTTATCTCAAATTTATTTTTAAAATGCCCACTTCTTTTAACATGATTGACTTAATGATCAGATTTGTTATTAATGACAAAATGGGAAAGTAAAAAAATCTAATCTCTTCTTTCCCTCATTAAGTCCAAAAAAGTTCAAATAAGTTCACGAATTTAAAATAGTTAATGTGATTTTTTATTTTTATTGATTTTAATTTGTTTTTATATCATTTATTAAAAATCGTTTAATTTAATCTGTATTAGTTTAAAAATTGTTAATAAAATGACCAATATTGTTCATTTGTCTTAAAAAATCATTTGTGGACCTACTCTTCTAAGAAATGTTCAAATTAGATCAATTATGCCCAATTTTGATCAATTATGTTCAACCTTGTATTCAACATACTGCATAACGTCCAAAAAAAATTTCGTCGAAAACGAATATTCAACATCCTGCACAATATCCACATAAGTACAAATTTGATTAGTTAGACAAAAAAGAAGCAACAGTTGAGATTCTATCCAGATTTAGTTTAAATGAAGTGCAGGGGTCCAGTTAGCACAGGTGTGCTGATGAACACGAGGTCGCGTTTGATACGCCCTTTAGCAATACTAAAACAAGGCTCGTCAGACAAGTGTACCTATCGAATAATAGCATAGAAAATGGGGTATCGAATGTCGAATTCACGGGATCGGTCAATTACTACTACTACCAATTTAATTCGTTATCTAATCTAATAAAATAATTTCTGATTTTCAATTTATAAAAACAATTAAATAAACAAAATATTAAATGAATTAAGAGGTATCAAGAAGAGGAAATTAACACTAGCACAGAAGAATTTTGCGAATTCGATGCGAAATGATAGATATCTAGATTTGATTCATCCCAAGATTTCATATGTGTGTGATTCAATTATTATTGACAATATCGAACATTGGACTGCAGGAATGCCTAAATTATGTTAAAGTATCTCTCGATTAAATTAACAACTAAGATTACATTGGTTAGCTAAAATCTCTTTTAAACTAAAACCCCTAACCCAGCTTTACCATT
>CANYCX010768506.1:0-16602 GCA_948193385.1 Breynia disticha f. nivosa
TACAGTCTGATATTATAGTTATATGTTGATATATGAGTTTGAGATCGATATCTGTTGTTGAGATTGCATGTTGAGAGATATGAAAAAGTGTATGAGAGCTTTATAAATGCGAATTTGATTTGCAGGGGGATTGCAATAGGTTTTGGGATATCCATATTATAGCCGTTATATAGCAGTTTTACGTTAAGTATGGACTTGCTAATTACAGAATAAAGGGCGTATTAGCGTAACACAAAGCTTAATCCATAGATGTGTTAACTAATACGATCGGTATTCTGAGAATATATCGGAATAATAAAGTTTGGAAATATCCGACCTATTGGTATGAAGTTACTTCTCGTAACTTAAAGTTAAAGAAAACGTAATGCAAATGTTAGAGATATAAACGTTAAGAAAAGTTTTAAATTATACGTAATTAATATGATAGTTAGATTAGGATGTTTTAGGTACAGGTACCTATACCAGCGGAGATAAGCATTCTTTGTGTTATAATGTCATCAACCAAGACATTTAGCCAGAGACTGACCAAAGAGGAGATATTCTCAGGGAGGAGGTGCATCTAGGCAAAGTAGTGTCAAGGATAATAAGACTACAACATCTACTGGAGGTAGTCGAGGTAGAGGTGGACGAGGTACAGGGTCTACTTCTATAGGAGGAGCAGCCTCAAGGGGCGAATCTAGTGGAGCAGCCGCACAGTCAGGGGCAGCACCATAGGCCCGAGTTTTTGCTATGACGAGAGATGAGGCGACAGAGGATCCAGATGTCATCACTAGTACTATTTCTATCTTTGCATATGACACCTTAGTACTGATTGATCTGTGTTCTACTTGTTCATTAGTGATTAAGTCTGGGGTAGAGCATATAGCAGGAAGTATAAAGCGTCTGGGATATGCAGTCGTTGTTTCTATGCCGGCGAGAGGTACAGTATTAGTGAGACATATACTGAGGCATTATAAGCTCAGAATCGGCAAGTTGACATATTTGGCTGATTTGATAGTTTTGATGATGGCTGATTTTGGGATCATCCTAGGGATGGATTGACTATCTAGAAATAGAGCTATGGTTGATTGTTATGCGAAAGAAGTAGTAGTTGAGGTTGATGGTGAAAGATAAGTATTACTAGTAGGCGAGCGGAAAGTTATACTTTTGTGTTTTATTTCAGCAGTGGCGGCTGCAAAATTGTTGAGAGATGGATGTGAAGCTTATTTAGCTTCTGTAATTGATTTCAGCAGTGGCTGTTGCAAAATTGTTGAGTATTTCAGAATGTTTAGTTTGTTTTAGTAGGTTTTAATGTGATTTTAATGTAGTTTTAAAGTATATCATTGTTTAGATGAATAAGGTACAATTTTCTATGTTATATGTGTTTTCTGTTGCTACCATGTGTGTAATTATCTTGATTTATTACTGTTACATGTAGGGGTGAACAAAAACCAGACCGAACCGAAAAAATCGACCGAACAGAACCGATTCTAACCGAACCGATATTAAAACCGATGTTAAATGGATGGATATAGATATGAAATTCAAAAAACTGATTTGAACAGTTCGGTTATAGTTTGACAAATTGAAAAACCAAACTGATCCGAACCGAACCGAACCGAACCGAACCGAATTATGTATATATATATATGTATGTGTGTGTGTGTGTGTGTGTGTGTGTATTTTATTTATTTATTTATTTATTTGTTTGTTTGTTTATTAAGCCTAAACAAAACTAATTAGATACAATACATATATGTCGTTTTGTAATAAGTATGACATGTTAGATTTAATAAATGAAAAATCTAAATAAATTATTTTAGTGAATTTATAACAAAATCGATTAAACCGAACCAATCCGGTGATTAACCGAACCGAACGGTTTATCCAAAAGACAGTTCAAATATAAATTTCACAAAAGAAAAACCGAACTCATCGATTCAGTTGACAATTTGATGAAAAAACCGACCCAAATCGAACCATGTGCCCCTTTATAAGAAAGAGTTTGAAAAAGAATCTTTATTCTCTAATGGAGCAAGGAGGGTTGGCGATTGGCGAATAAGCAGGCATGAGACGGTGAGTACTACACCCTCAAAACAAAAGTCAAAAACCAAAAAGAAGAATGTTTGAATGTGTGGACAACTAAAGAACAACTATTTCCGACTTTACATTCGGCTTTTGGCGCTTCAAACAAAGCACACCCTCTTTTCTTCCTCCCTCCACACACACACTTCCTCTCTCACCTCAATTCATGGACCAATCCGCACCTCTTCTGATACGCTACCGTAACGATCGCCGCAAGCTCATCCAGTTCCTCCTCTCGTCTGATCTTATAAAACAAGTCAGAACTTCCTCTGGCCCCACCTCTTCTCTTTCTGACATCGATTTTGATTCTCTTAGCGCTGATTATATACTCCACTCTATCCAATCAGGTAATTCTATTATATTTACATTTTTGTACTTTTTTTACTGTCTCTTCGGCCTTGAGGTTAAAATTTAGCTCGCTGTTTTCAAGTGTTTGGTATGTGCTGAAGCTGCGGTGTGCAATTGTTATATTGCTTGATTAATTTTTAAAATATAATATTTGTTCTGGACGCAAAAATTACCTTCTGGTAATTTCGTTATAGGTTTGTTAAGTATTCAAGATAAAACATAAAGTTTTAAAGTATTTGGTAATGAATTACAAACTGTGATGTGCTAAATAGTGTTAAAAATTTTTTGTTATTTTTTCTTAAATTCTTCTGTTGGTAAGTCTGTTATAGTTACAGAACTTCAGGTTTGAATTGGAGGTTAAAATCACAGTTTTCAAGAGTTTGGTAATGAATTAAAAGCTGTGATGCAGAATTGAATTTTTTTTATCAGTTGTTTTTCTTTCGCTGAAAATTAAAACTATTCGCCACACTTTTAAACCACCCATAGGGTTTACGGAAACAATTAATAATATTGTGTTTGTTAGTGAGTAATGGAATTTTGCTGTTGGTGTTGTTGTGTTAGATGGTGTAATCGATGTTTCCGAAGCAAGTAAGAAGTACGTGGACGAATCTGATTATCCTGCCATGGTAAGGGAAGGAAGTTGAATAATTTTAGTTGTAATTGTACATGAGATTTTCTGGATTTTTGTTAATTATCTGTGCTATACGTTGTGGTGAGCTATTTTTGAATGAGGAAACATTGTAGTGTCTCAGCTTGGTAGGGATATGAAGGAGTGTGCTTGTTTATTGTCATTTAACAAGGAAAGAGTGGTTATGCAAAATTTTAAAATCTGGGTCTGAGAGCTCTAGATTATACATTCAAATGTAAATTTTAATTGCTTTTGAAGTGTAGATTTAACTTTGTTTTGGTAATGGAGCTTTGAAGTATTATTAGGAAGTTGTTTTTTGGTTAATAATTTGTGAATGTAGATATTATTTTTACAGAAACTAAAACTATGTGTAGTTTCTTATGATGTATTGATGATATGGAAGAATAAATCAGGTTCTGTTGTTTTCACCATTTGAATGATTCCACGCGTCTCGAGTTGCTGCCCACTCTGAAAATGTTGTTGCTCAAGTTTGTTGGAATAAAGTTCGTTTGTGTAAAATCTTAATTATTAGTCTCCTTAATGCAGATTCATTCACAAAATAGGAACTCATATTTTCTTGTTTCTGATCCGGACGTGGCCGGATCTCCTCCAAGACGTGCTCCTCCTCCTATTAAAACAGACAAAAATGATAGTGCTTCAAGCGTACAAAGTTGGGTCAATCAGTCTCATTTTGAGTCTGCGGCAACAGCTAGGGATGAATGGAAGACAGAAACGGATGCATGTTTTAAACCAGGAGAAAATTCAGAAATTCCTCCTCTTGGATTGCCGAAACTAAACACAGGTATTGGTTGGTTTACTTAAATGGTGTTGAATGTAAATGCATCTGTATGTTGAATCCTTCGTGAACTTTCTTTTGAGTAAACTGATACATAACTTCAGGATTTTTGAAGGACTGTCTGATGATGACTTGCGGGAATCAGCTTACGAGTTATTGCTTGCAACTATGTTTCTATCTGGGTAATCTCTTTCTTGCAAGCATTTACAGCTACATTCCATTTGTGTGGTTTTGTGATATGTCAAGAAATTGTTTTAATGTATATGCTTCAGCCACTCACCTTTTTTTTATGTCATGATTTTGTTCTTTTCCTTCTAGGGTTGATGAACACTCAACTGAGGATAGAAAAGAGGAAAAAAGCTCTAAACTTTTGTCAAGGTTGAAGAGCAAAAGAGATAAAATGAGACCACGTCCTCAATCTCATGGAAAACATCTAGAGCTCGTGGACACAGTTCGTGTCCAGATGCAGGCATGTGAAGAAATCTCTTTATATATCCCTCCCTCCCTCTTACTTGCTTGCACACAGAGTTGTGTCTTGTGTGTCTGTGATGTATTGAACTTTTTGATGGCATAAAATATGAATGAGTACTTCCAACTCCATAATACTATGAAATATGCTTAACTCCCTTCATTAAGAAAGAATAATGTAATACGTACATGCACATAAATTTTACTGTACTTTATGATGACCTTGATATTTTGCAAAACAAAGGTAACCACTTGGTTGTTAAGGACTTGGATTATGATCTATGTTTTTTTATGTTACTTAGAAAATGGATCTTTGTTCATATGCAATATTTCCTCTCCTTATGGGGAGAAGGTTAGAAAAATGTGTTTTCTTTGCACTAGGTTAGTATTTTTTCTTAATATTAATTTTTTTGGTGCCTCAAAAACTTGGTGTGATGCTGTGCTCAATTACATAATTGGATCTCTTTGTTCGCATTGGTTGGTTCAACTGCTGCTTCTATCTCAAAAATGATTAGCCTCATTCTGCTAGATTTCAGAAGCAATGGATACATGCGTTAGGCGAAATTTGATGCAGCTAGCTGCTAGAAGAACTGGTGGACGAATTGATCTTCCTGATCTCTCATTAGGGCTTATGAATGGAATCTTCAAGTCTGATTTTCCTAATGAAAAATCTTATTTGCAATGGAAGAACAGGCAGGTATGACTTACTTCTGGCATATTATGTTGTTGATCCTTTTCTGCAGAAGCTGGCATGGGTTTGCAATTTGATATGAAGTTTCACTGTCCTGAATGATTGGTGAACAGATTTTATTGAACATAATTCTCCATGCATACAGTGAAAACCTTTATAGAGACCACTGGCTTTAGAAATTTAAGTCTCCATTTTACTGAATATTACATGTAGTTTGCTTGTTAATTCTTTGTGAGCACTACTAATGTGTATCATGAATCTGGGCTGGAATTATTGAAATTAAGGATAGTGGTGCCATTATGGCCTGTCCATTCGACCTTGGGGGAGCCTTACTGCCTGTCATAGCCCTACAATGGTATCACATTCCCATTATTTTTAGGAAGAAGAATTTATCTGAAGAGAAAAACAAATTTTGGCTACATTCTGTCTGGTCTGTGTCGAGTCATAATTCTGAGTCACCTGAAAAAAATCCAAACTATGCAGTTCTCTGTCAACTGTCAAGAACCCATTAGAGACGAAGAAGAAAGGTAGAGAAGAAGAAGAAGGAAGGAGTAGAAATTAGAGAGAAAAGATTGGAAATAAAGGATGATAATTTATCATTCTTTCATAAATAGTCAATCCTGTACAACATATTAATACTTGATAACTAAAAATAACTACTCTAAACATGTTACTAAAATTAAGTAAAGTGGTAACATGTAAGGGTTGTGACAATCCATCCTTCTCAAGACAAGCCTTGACCTCCAGGCTTGAAAATGGAAATAGAGTTTGTTCTTGCAATCTTTACAAGTTGCTTCAGTAACATCCTCTTAATCATAGCCCACAGAAACATTGACGAAAAATAATAACTAACAATACCCACAAACAATTTCAACAACAGAAAAACCTGCAATACATGAAAACAACAAAAAGTAATAAAAGCATGAATAAGATAATTATTCATCTCCTGTTTTGACCACACTGAGATAGAATTATTGGTAGAGAAAGGTGGAAATAGAAGGTTGAGACAGAAAAGAAGTAGAAAGGAGAGATAGAAGAAATAAAGGAGAGTGATAGAAAAGAGAGAGATTAGAGAGAATTGAGAAACAAAAGAGAGGGAAAGATAGAATTGAGGGAGGGGAAGAATTTGAAAGAGAAAAGTATGGAAAAGAAAAGGAAGGAGGTTAGGGAGAATTGAGATCAGAAGAGAGGAGAAAGTAGAGGAAGAATAGAATGGCCAGAAGAAAGAAAAGATAGGAAGAGGAAAAGAAGAAGATAGAGCGAGAAGAAGAAGAAGAACTAGAAAAAGGTGAGTGACTTCCTTCTTGTGCCATTGATGAAAGCAGAAGAGCTCTGATACCAAATGTGAGGAACCCATTAGAGATGAAGAAGAAGGGTAGAGAATAAGAAGGAAGGAGTAGAAACTAGAGAGAAAAGATTAGAAATAAAGGATGATAATTTTTCATTCATTCATAAATTGTCAATCCTGTGCAACATATTAATAGAAAGGTAGAGAAGAAGAAGGAATGAGTAGAAACTAGAGAGAAAAGATTAGAAATAAAGGATGATAATTTTTCTAGAAACTAGAGAGAAAAGATTAGAAATAAAGGATGATAATTTTTTCATTCATTCATAAATTGTCAATCCTGTACAACATATACTTGATAACTAAAAATAACTACTCTAAACATGTTCCTAAAATTAAGTAAAGTGGTAACATATGAGGGTTGTGACATTCTCAACATGTTTTTATGTTTTTCCATTCCATATGCAGGCAAATTTATTGGAAGAAATTCTTTGTTATTGTCCTGGTGTTAACGAAACTGAACATGCTACTGTCAGAAGCTGTGTTGCTAAGATCAAAGATGTGAAGGTATTTGAGCAAGATATTTGATGACTTTCGTAATTGCTTGGTGAAAGGAATGACTCAATATTTGATAATTTTCTACTGTATATTGTTTTCTTGATTCTTTTAGGAATGGGACACCGCAATGTCTCCTTCTGAACGTGTTGCAGTTCTTGCATCAATCAGACAGGTGGTGTTCAAATTATCATCATTACCTGGGAGGTTTGGTGTCCAAGGTGAAACCTGTTTTTGGACTGGCAGCTATTACTTGAATATTAGACTTTATGAAAAATTATTGTTTGGTGTATTTGATGTTCTTGATGAAGGCCAGCTCATCGAGGTAGATTTGTTTCTGATCTTCATTTAAAGTTTCTATTTTTCTTCATAATCAATTATCAATAGTTCTTCATTATGCCAATTTGGATTATCACAGGAATCAGATGATTTTCTGCTACTTATCAAATTAACCTGGTCTGCTTTAGGCATCACTCCGGTGTTACATCGTGCGTTGTACGTGTGGGTTCTTTTTCAGCAGGTATATAAATATATATTTTTAATTTACAATGTCTAGTATCAGGAAGCATTTGCCCATTGTAGGGTCTTTCAAGTTAGTTCTCTGATTTCTTTGCTCACAGGAAATGAATTTTATTTTCTGTTTCATGGGTATGGAATTTTTGAATCAATTAATTGACCTTTAAACTATTTGAAGAATGGTATAATAGGTTGAAACGACGATAGAGAGTGCTCATGTGTTGAAGGTAGAAAGAGCTAATGAAAGGCAGATCATAGATTATTAAAAATTGGATATCTGAAGCTATTGAGTGCCAACATTACAAAAATGACTTGAACTGGCCAGTTGGTGATACCCTCACCTGTACTGAATGAAAACTTATTTGTTTAGCTGATTTTGACAGAGTAAATACATTTCTGCTTTCTCCTTTGTTTTGGATAGATGGACATGATCTTTTCTGCGTCATCTCTAAGTCAAATTTTCTATTGAAGTTTGTTGTGACAGATGAAGGCTCTCTGTTAGATAATGCAGTCAATGAGTTGCAGAAAGTCCTACCTAGTGGTGAAGATGGTAGAAATGAGGGGCAGTATGTTAAGAGCTTAGTATGTTCGAGGAAATACAATGGCAGTGAATTGAAGTTGAATATGGTCCAAGCAATTTTTCTTTCAATTGGCATTTGGTGTGATGGTCTTCTGCATGATTATCATCTGCATTTCAGTAAGGTAAATTCCTAATTCCCATGCTCATGCAATAATAGAAACTGAAAAATTGGGATCTCTATGCCAATTTTATTTCAATACTAACCGATTTGGTAGCTGGCGATATCTGCTTACGTTTCCAACAATTGTTGTTGTAAAGTTGTCTTTTCTTTTTCCCTCTGCCCAGAGACCTTCTAACTTCAAAATGATGATGACTCTGGTATCAGTTGTTGGAGTTCCTGATGATGATGAATTTAAGGTTAGTTTGCTAATTTTGGAAGTTCTATTTTTAACTTAGAGAAAGTAACAGCTTGTTTGGTATTGCTGTTTGAAAAAATTAGAATTGTTTTTTGCTGACAAGAACAGCTCCGAGTGCTTGGTAATGTTGAATAACTAATTTTGTCTACAGGGCTTTTACTGGAAAGCATTTTTTTTTTGGTGAAGTAGCCATTTGATACATTGTCAAAGCAACAGCAAACTATACTACATTTTTCTAATGCAATGAACTTTTTTCAATTTCATATTATTTTTTGTAGAATCTAATAGATTTAGAATATTTTTTATGGCATGAATTTGTAAATTAAAATATTACTTTTGTTTATGAATTAAAATAAATGTTAAATAATTTTTTAATGTTTTCTTTCTAATTTGTAGTGTCACAATTGAAATAATTTACAAAAATAATGTTTATTGAAACTTTGAAATAGTTTTGCAACTAACAACAATTTTTTTTTTAATAGCATGTTACCAATCATTTATTTTATTTTCCTTATATCAATTTTAGGGACAACAATTTCTCCTACAATAGCAACTTTTTTCGGAAGCAATCTCAATTTTTGTTTATTGTTGAATAATTGATGCCAGATTATGACAAATGCTTTGTAAATTTGATAGTCCTACTACTTTTTTTGTTCTACACCAATGATCAGTAATCTATTAATTCTTTAAGTTCATGTTCTATCTGTTTAACTTTCATATATTAACAATTTTGTGTCCTTAATATTTAATCAGTCTTTAGCCTAAAATTCCCTATAGGTTAGTTTGCATGAGCCTGATAAGATTTTTTAATTGTTCAAAGTTTCATCAACATGTGAGTTTTAGGTATTTGGTTGTCTTTTCTTCCCTTATGGGAATTAATTGAAGGAAAATTGGGATCTCATCCTTATAATTTTTACAAATCGCCCTATTTCGGTGTAATATGAGCTGTTGGCTTGAAATTTATTTTGGCACGTTGAAGGATGACATGGTTCTGTTACTGAGATATTGCCCATTGGATCTTAACACAAATTTGTACCCAAATATTGTTGTAATTTTATGTTAAGGTTGAAAACCAAGGTTCTTAAGTTTTTTTGAACTACTCTTTAAGCTGGTTTTATCATCTTTCTTGAAATTTTAGGCATAATTTATTGCTAATGATGAAGGTGTTGTTTTGTCACTCTGTTCCTATGGTCATTTATAAAGGACTTACATTCTTTTCTTGCAATTATGTCAGATAATTAAACCACAACTTGAGTTAATGTTATTTCTATCCTCAATAAAATGATAAAATAAGCTTCTACTATTTCTTATGTGCAAAGCCTCCATGTTTTCAGATGATAAAATTGGATTCCACTGATGAAAGTGCTGTAGAAAAACTTAAAACTTATGTCAAGGATTCCATTCAAGTTGCATGCAGGCGGGTGAGTCATGTTTAAGGTTTTTAGAATTTGTTTGTTTATGCTAGTCCTTTTAATTGTTCATATTCACGACATCAATAATTTTGGAATGCATATATTAGATATTTACATTTTCTTTTTTTTCAGTTTTTAAGTTACAAAGAACTTAGTATTACTTCATGTATAGGCGACAAGGAAGATTGATGTTGAATATAAAATAAAAGGCGAACTTCCTTTAGCTTTACTAGCAAAGGAACTGAAGTTGATTGCGGAGAGAGAGTTCAATGTGTTTTGGCCAGTGCTGCGTCAAATATATCCTGAATCCTTGATAAATTCAGCTTGGCTATTGCATAATTTTTATGGGGAAAGACTGGTGTGTTTCTGTATCTTTGTTAAGATTTTAGAAGTTTAATGTGATGGCATTCTTTTATTTACTTGAGGATACTTTGTTGTTTTTGATAAACAGAAGTCTTTTCTCAAGGAAGTGTCATCTCTAACTGAAGATGTTAGAACAGTTCTTCCTGCTGCTGATGAACTAGATCATTACCTAACTCAGTTATATACATCGGCACTCAACTCAAAACATTTTAGTTGCTCTTTTAATCAAGATTTGGAGCATTATCAGGTAAAGTCTGTTATGTAAACTTGTGTTTGTGCCTTCAACTAATAAGTGAGAAACTAAATCCTTCTAGTGGATAACAGGAATCGTTTTACTGTTTTGTTGCCCATAGGCTTACTATTTGATATGATGATCTGTCGTGTTAAGTTCTGTCCACTGGTGTCTTTTGGTGCATTATGTTTATTCTTCTCTCTTATGTACAGATTGGAGAAATTTCTAAACCAATCATTCTTGATTGGGTGATATCTCAGCACTCTCATATCTTAGAGTGGAGCGGTCGTGCTTTTGATATTGAGGTCAGTTCTGTGGCAATTGCAGTGATGCCTCATAATCAGGATTTGTTTTATTTAAGGTTCATAATTTTAGTTTTTGAAGGAAGAAATAAGATGGTGTTTGATACAAAAAGAGAGAACATGAAAGAAAATTATGTGGCATGTGAATTTTAATATCTTTTCTTGTGTATTAAGAAATTGAATTGTTGATTTGTGGAAGTGCAGCAAGCAATCTGACTTATGTAAGGCTCTGATTCCAATTATGACGAGAGAAGGATGACACTGAAAAATGTTTCTATTTATCTCTGAAAAATATCAGTGTGTTCTATGATGTGGTAGAACTAGATAAGGTCACGTAGGTACTAAATGTTTTGATTGATCAATGATTTTTCTTAAATACTCTTATTGCCGAGGTTAATGTCTGCTCTGTTGGCTATATTTTGCCCCCATTACATGTCCCGTCTGTTCAGTGGTAGGCCATGGGATGGTGGGTAGGCAGACATGTTTCGTTTGACTGTGAGCTACCTCACCAACTGATGCTTTAGGGTTTGAATGAATGATATGTCATTAGACTTTTGAATGTGATATTCCTTATCAAATCACGTTTCACATCACATTGTTGGTATCTTTGAAAACACATGGCTACACCAGAAGAGATGATTTGGTTTTGGTCATGTGCAGGAATGGGAACCTTTATCATTTCATCAGAGACAATCGGCATCAATAGTTGAAGTTTTTAGAATTATAGAGGAGGTATGCGTACTTCTCGGTCTGTTAGAATGATATCATCTTTTTGCATGGTTGAAGCACTTCTGTGAGAAAAAAAAAAAAAACAAAGTGAAGGGAATTTTCAAACGGCACATTTGAATTTCAAACAAAGTGAACTTAATGTCATGACCCTTTTGTTTGATATGACAATACAAAGATATGATCAATGTGCAGCAATAGCACATATTTGTTCAGCAAGAACACCTTCATTTATGCTTTGGCGAGATCACTAAGATTTACTTCTTTGGTTATCTCTCATGTTTCCAATTTAACTTGCAGACAGTGGATCAATTCTTTGGCTTGAATCTTCCCATGGATATTACACATTTACAAGCTCTGCTGTCCATAATTTTTCACTGCTTGGATTCGTACTTGATGAAAATGCTCAACCAGTTGGGTAATAACTTCTTGACATTTCTAGGAGTGCATTTATTTATGTCTGAGAATAACAAGTTCAATCTACAATGAACAAAAAATTAAAACAGTTAGTCTTTTTCCTGTTGTATTTTTGGCTTTTGAGATTTCTGCTGGCTGGATATATTTTTCTAGAAATTAAATTAGCATGACCCTGGAAACTAATTGAATAAAGGGGATGCAAAGATTACACTGTCGAATGTGTTTATGATGCTTTTGAGTAGTATATGAACATATAATTGTCCTTTGCTATCGAATTAGCTAGTGATGAGATAGATAAGCAAGTTCAAATCACAGCCTCCTCTATATTTTGTCACTGTAATCATCACACTTGCTACGGGAATCTGTTTAATGGGCAATTAGGCAGGACGACCAGGAGTTATAAGCCGTTCTGGCTAATTTATTCAATTAATGCTGCAGAACTGATGATGCTCTCTCTTTCTCTCTTTTTTAAATTTTCTCATGGACTGGTGATAGCTCTTTTTTGTGTGGTGATCAGTCATCAGTATAATTGTTCTGTTCTTTTAGCCTATCTAGTGTCTTGATTGCTTAAGCAATGTAATATATAATTCTACTGTTCCTTGACGATTTTGATTCCTGGTAATTTTCCTCAAATCAGTTGATTAGAGTATATATTTTCCAGTAGATTACTGTGTAGTGCTGTAATCCAATTTTTTTGAAAATTACCTTGAGGAACAGAAAAGGCTTGATGGCCTCTTTGAAATCAAACATTTGTGACATAATATCTTCTGTTCTTAAAGGAAAGCTTGGACTGAGTTCCACTCCATACATGATGCATATATATGTTCTCTGACCTTGAATATTCTTTGAAAGTGCATGAATTTGAATTATTTAATTCTGATTAAAGCAAAATCCATTTCCGAAAGAGCCATTTTTATGTACAATCTTAACGTGTTACTTGTTATGCTGCAGTTGATAAGAGTTATCTCTATCCATCGACTCCTCCTTTAACTCGCTATACAGAGGCAGCAATTCAAATATTAAGGAAGAAGTTGCTAGAGCAGACACATTTAGATGATGATGTAGTAAATAAGTTAGATGCTTTGACGATACCGAAAAACTGTATTAGGCTGAACACTCTACTGGTGAGTATGTTTTTTCTACGTGCTGTTAGCATGCATGATGTTAAATCTTTCTAGTGCAGACATACTTTTGAGTAAAACAATCTTATTTGCTGTGGTGAAGGGAAAGAAAAAGGTCAATGTGATTATTATCTGACACTGTTTCTGTTGTTTCAACTCATGTGTTTAATTTTCAATCATGCAGTATATTCAGAAACAAGTAAGCTCACTGGAAGATGGGATTAGAAATTCTTGGTCACTAGTCAGACCATCTGACAGCCAAAAATGGGGTAACTCACTAATTTGCTTCATACATGCTGTCTCTTTCATTACATTGCATTTCCATGTGCAAGCAATTTATGTACGAGTTCATCATGCCTCAATGTTGAACTCTGAATATGTGTTTTTTGATGTTTTGATTAGGACAAACGTTTTTACTCATAGTAGTAGTTGAATTAGTCAACCCACAATGGATAAGGCCCTCCTCATAATATGTATGGTCAATGATGGGGGATTTAAGGAGATTCTTGGTCAGGTCAGGCTTTTACCAGATGACTATTGGTACATAACGAAGGGAAACACAAAATTGAATTGGTATAGTGGACACTAATTGGTAACAGCAACTGATCTCCCGGCTACGATAGCTACTATTTAAACTTCAGTTGTCCTAGAATGAATATCCCAAAGATAAGTGCTTTAGGTCAAGATACATTCTAGAGTCTTGCTCTTTTTCGGCCAAGTACATTAATAAAAGAGATAAGAGTGCTATTAATTCTGCAATTCTAACTTCATTGCAAAATAGGAAGAATTTCTCTTTCTTCAAAATTATACTCCCTCCGTCCCTTTTTAAGTGTCAATTTTTTGTTTATTACACATATTAAGAAACCTCATTTAATATAGCAACTTTTACAAATTTATCCTTGTATTGGAATTGCACAAAAGGGTGTGATTGGTCATGAAGTAAATATTTATTGGGAATATAAACTTCTATCATTAATATATGAGGGTATTTTAGTAACATTTTTGTGAAAAATTAGTTTGTGACACTTATTTTGGGACAACCAAAGTGCACTTTTGTGATATTTAAAATGGGACGGAGGGAGTATTATGTATATAACTAAATGCGTGAAAAATTAAATTTCATAATTTGTTCACATCTTTTCGTTTTTCAATCTTGTGGGTGTCATTTCCGATCCAGCAAAAGAAGATCCCCAAGAAGACAATTCATTAACATGTGGTGAAGCGGTTGATGCATTGTTTACCACAACATTTGATGTGATTAAGGATACAACACTTCATGCTATGGAGAAAATTTGTGATTTCATTGGTAAGCCTGATATTTTGGTTTAGTTAGTAGTTAGTGGCATATCTTCATGTTATGAAAGAACTATTGGTATGAGGGCAGTCAGGGAAACATTACTTGATAAAAATATTAAATCTTCTTTTCTCTGTAAAAACTTAGAAATGATTCTAGGAACTTTACTGCCAAGGCAGGAAATTAAAATAAGGCATCAAATCCAATGTCGTTATTAGATCCTTATCTCTTCCTTGTCATTTAAAGCTAATAGTTCTTATGATTTCTTTTCCAGTCTCGGTCAATGATGTCTTTTACTTTTACTTTCCCTATTAAGAATTGAACTTTCAGTTGCTTTGAGAGATTTTTTCAAAATATTTTTTCATGCAAGCCTTTTCAGTTGCCTCTACATTTTTCTGTTTATATTCATTTATTAGATCTCAAAGTACGTTTTAATTTGACCTAGTTATTTGTATGTAATAGGATTTGTACAGCATCTGATTTAGTTACCTACTATTACCCAAATATGTATGTGTAATTTTAACTACGTAAATGTACTGCCTATATATCTGCTGATGCTCACAGAAAAGTGACACTGCCTTACACGAATGTAATCTACAGGTGCTAGGGCTGTATTTTGGGATCTAAGAGATACATTACTTTTTCCCTTGTATCGTGGCGAAGTTGAGAATTCTCGCCTGGAGAATTTCATCCCTCAAATTGACAGTGTAAGATATCTGAATTTTTCTATTTGTATGTTTGATGTAATGAGATCTGTGTTTAGATTCTGTTCTTTACATGCTCTTTGAACTTGTGCTGTAAATACTTGTGGGTTTCTCTATGGTAACTATTAACTGCGCTGATGCAGGTACTTGATCTTATTTGCGGTTTGATTGATGATACTTTGAGAGACCGTGTTGTCTTGAATGTCTGTAGAGCTACACTGGTATGTTCTTGTTCCAAGTCAGCCTTTTGAAATATTAGATAAATGTCCTAAATCTTGTTATGCCTTCATGCCTTAGGAAGGCTTTGTTTGGGTATTGTTGGATGGAGGTCCATCCCGTGCATTTTCTGATTCAGATATAGGGATGCTTGAAGATGACTTCAATATGCTGAAGGTTTGTGCCGTTTCTTTTTTACTTGTTCTTTTGTTGGGTTTCTGTAAGTTTATAGTTGGTAGATGCTGTCTGTAACACTTGAAACCATCTTTTAGGTTCACCATTAGAGTATGTTTTTTATGTTGTCTTGCTTTCAGAAAGCAATTGTCTTACTTTCAGAAAGCTTAGTTTTAGCTAATTATCATTCCATACAATGTGCACATTACCAGAAGTTTCTAAAGCTTTAAAACTTTGAGTTTTCTCTAGTTCTCTTCCTCGGTGCTGGTTAGAAATTGCTGAAAGAATTATTGTCAGATGGGTACTTTTCAATCCATTCAAATTAAATAATTGATTTTTGGAAATGCTTCTGAAATCAAAATTGCATATAACATGTCCCTGTAGTGAGCCTTGGCCCATTTGGGAGACTTGATTTTTGCTTGTCCCTGTTGCTTCTTAGATAACTGATGCATCAGTTAACGTATCATCAATTACTTAAGAATGTAGATGTATCATTATTGTTATTCTTTTTCTTTTACCTTTGTTAGGAATTCTTTGTGGCTGATGGAGAAGGACTTCCTCGTTCATTGGTTGAGCAAGAAGCAAACTATGCTAAACAGATACTTCATTTATTTTCTCTTCAGGTTCGGTAATTTAAGGTTGGGTTCATCATTTTTCCCATTCCAACTACTCAGACAATTTCTTTTATGGCAGACTGAAACTGTGATCCAATTGCTCATGAATGCAAGTGAACGTATCTCAATGGGTTTAAATACGAAGAGTACTAATATCAATCGCCTGGAAGATGCTAATGTGTTTGTGCGAGTACTGTGTCACAAGAAAGACAGGGAAGCTTCCCTCTACTTAAAAAGGCAATATGAGCTTCCCATGTCGTCAGGTATTTTCCAATTTCAACGTGATTATGAAAATGCAACAGTTTCTACTGCTTTAAATGCTAGCCTGTTAGGATATGTGACTTTAACATTTATTGTAAAGAGCAACCATGCACAAATATCCAGTGATTTAATTTCTGAAATTTTGATTTTCTTTGGGCAGATTACGATGATACTCAATTAGGGAATTCAACATTAGGAGCAGCTGCTATATCAGATATCCTTAAACGCAGTAACTCGGTTCAATGGTCCAAAAAGGGGCAGAGCAGTTTTAAATCAATAAAAAAGAAGCTACATGAAGCAACATCTGAAATTCGGAATGTGGGACGGTAACATTTACGACATGGCTTTTACTGAGCTCTGAGTTTTAAGTTGGCCTGTGGAAATGAATCGGTGAAAGTCCTTCCGGCGATACTGTTTTTTATCCGGTAAATTCCGTCATCATTCACTAGACGAAAAGTGGTTGTGTTACTAATAGAAGC
>CANYCX010768607.1:0-13205 GCA_948193385.1 Breynia disticha f. nivosa
AAGCACAATATTCTTCCAAGAATACATTTTTACTATCACATGCCAAAATAAAACATTTAAATCATCCATTTAATCAAACAAGACTAACGTAGTAAAAGTAAGTGTCGAAAGCACTTACCTCAGGCTCTAATATCCGATTCATCGCCCGATCCCCGATTCGGGTTCTGAGGACCGATATCTACACACATTTAATCACATTTACTATCATTTAATATACAATGTGCCTAATTTTAACATTCTCTACTGATTTCCCCAAAAACCACAAACTTCCCTAAAACCCTAATCTCTTAAATCTTACTAAATCTTATGTTTTTGTGTGAAACGTTTATGGAATCATAACCTACTATGAAAACCCAACAAAACCCTACCAAATGCACCTTTTTTCAATCATATTTCAGTTTAGAAATGATAATTTACCTTCTTTCCTGTAGCTTTCAAACCTAGCTAGAAGAAGGATCGATGAAGGGTCAGATTTGCTGTTAATCCACTGAAATTTTGGTGTTTATTGGTAAGTTTGGTGTTTGGAAGGCTCTAAGATGATGGTTTGAGGGTTTTAGGAGAGTTTGAGTTGTTGGAGGGAAGTTATGGCTTGACTTGAATGTGTTTATGTCATTTAATGACATGTCCAAACCCCTGATAACGTATGTTTATTATCAAAATTCACGTACGTTAAGAAAAATGTCATCCTGAAAAAACCAGGATGAATAACATATGTTTGTCCAAAGGATAACATACATTATTCTTGTGGACTTTGAATAATGTATGTTAACTTGAAAAGTTAACAAACTTTATTTTCTCACAGTCTGCCATACTTGGCATTTTTTGAAATGTCTTGATTTTGGACATGCATGCCCTTATACAATCATGCTTCCAAACTATTGTAGACTTATTCTAACACAGAATAAACATTTTATTTGGGCCGTTACAATTTTTAACTTTTTATTATTGATTAAAAAAATTATGAGGCATTGTTTATCAGTTCATGTGTTGACTTATGCTATGTGTATGATAAAACTATCAAGGAATGTTGATTAAACACTTGAGGTATCAAGGTTGATGACTTTGATAGTAAAACCTTAAAGTTTTAAGATTAACATTCTAAATATCCCTAGTCACTTATTTTTATGGGAGTAGAAATGAATTAAGACTTCTATGAGCTTTATAGGTGATCATGTTCTACGGGTCACAGATATGAGATATTTAAACAAGTTCATAGGTACAATGTGAGACATTGTATTTGGAGAGTGATCACTATTTACAATGTCAAATATCTATCCTTAGACCTGAAATCACTGTCTTTTATTATGCAATGTACTTTGAAATACGTTTAACGTGATCGTAAAAGGTTAAAAAGTCTAAGTATCATCGGATATGCTATGGATTGCAAGTAAAAGCATGAGTGAAGTGAAGGCATTGACCCTCTTATGAAATTGAGAGAAGATATCACAAGCCGTTTGATAGGAAAGATCAGAAAGAGTGTGGCCACACAAAACTGGAATGATTAGGTCATTCATTCGAACTTATCAATCTTATCATAGAGATTAAGAAAGTGTTTTTGCACTATGTAAGGATGTTTGAGACACACCTTATGCAAATCATGATATTTAAGGTCAAGGGAAGAATTTGAATTGTAGTAGGGATGTTGACACCGGTCGTCAGTTATTTAATTTGGAATGGTCATATTGTCCTACTAGAGACCACATATGACTTATGAATTAAAAAATTCATTACCATTATTAAATAGTCCTATAGATTGTGCACAGATAAGATAAAACCTAAAAAAAGGTATTTTTGATTTTTCAGCTTAGCTCAAAATTCGAATGTTGGGCTGGATCGGGCATTTATGCCAATTTTGGTAATTGGGCCTAAAATGGATGAAAGCTCAAATATGGAAACTTATGAATGTAGTTATGAAAAATATAATTATGAGGTTATATTGTCTTAATTTAAGACATGATAAGATAAGATAAGGAGAAATAAAAGGAGGTTTATCTTCTTTTAAAGATAAGATAGAGAAGAGAGAAAAAGAAGAATAAAATCTTTATAACCAACTCTATAAAAAGGGAACCATATGGATAGATGATAGATTGATTATTTTTTCATCTAAAAAACTAATCATAATCCTAATTGAATTAGGATTTTCGGTTAAGGCATTTAAAAGAAGAGTTTTTATTTTTTAAAACTCTAATAAACCTAACATCACTAAGCCGTCACATCTCTCTTTCCCTCCATTGTTGTCTCTCCTCTCCAAGAATCAAGGTGGTGATTCTTTCATCATTTCTCCAAGAAAATATGACTTTGAAGGGTTGAACATATGTTTTGATCATGGTGGTGCCTTTTGATTCATAAGAATTTCATCCGATTGACATAAACTGAGGTGATTAGTTAATGCTTTCATTCTAGTACATATATGTTGTAAATCACGTTAATGGTGTGAATTTTGGCTGATTTTCTTCACTTTCTTGATGTTTTAATGGTGGCTAATTTAATACACTAAGGTAACCTATTTAGGGAACCATTATATGGCAAAATTTGGTAATCACAGAGTGAAAGCATAGTTCATTTTAAAAGCTAAGATATGGCTGCAATATGTCATCAACATGATACATATGTGTACAATCATAAAGCTTTCTTTGATTGCAAAGATGACTCAAAATTGAAGCTTATATGGTGGCATCCTTGTGTCACATTTTGGATAATCTTGAGGTAGCTAAGAGATGCAATTGTCAGAGCAAAATTGAGGAAGCAAGCAAGTCACATTTTAGAGAAATATGGTTATAGTATGGAGCTATAAAATGCAATCATAACTTTTAACTATGAGGATAAATGGAAGTTGCTGTGAGTCATAATTTACAGAGATTTAGGAGCAGCCTGATGGCAGTTTGGTGGCACATTTAGAGATAAAAAACTTGATAATTTATGCCGAGTTTTAGTAAATAATCAAAGCAGTTGTGTGTCATGTTTTGCGAGGAATTAAAACAACTTGGTGGCACGTTTTGGAGGAGAAAAAGAAGATAATGATGGCTACTGATTGATGCATTTTAGAAATCAAATATGGGCAGAAGCATGACATGATTTAGTCACAAATTCTAGAAGAGTAAATTGAGGCAAAAGTGAAGCACATTTGGAAGTGGAAATTGACAGTGTGTGTCGTGATTTAGAGCAGCATGGTGGTATGATTTAAAGAAGTTTGGGGACATAATTTGGTAAAGAATTATGTTTAGCATTTTTTGCTTTTGTGATGTACCAAGATGAAAGAAAATAATAGTAGCTTCAAGTCACGAACATAAATCCTTCTTCTCACAAAATTGAAGTTTAATTTGGCCAATTGTGACACATAAATATTGAGAAAAAAAATAACGCATCAATAGGGTCACATTCATGACTATTTATAATCAAGAATTAAAGTTCTAAATGGCCATCGTGACTCGCTTTGGATGAATACATTGGAGGCCAAAATGTAGTCACAAACGTAACTTGTGTTAGTCAAATTTTAAGGGTGTTAAATAGAAAACTTGACTAGTGAAATTGAGGCAAAAAATGATCATGATTTAAGTCATATTCATGACTCAAATGGCATTACGAATTGAGGCTAAAGTTGGTGCAAACGTGACTCAATTTTAGAATGAGATTGCCGCTAAAAGATATATCACATAAGTGACATGTTTGAGCCACTAATGGAATACTCATCTTGGCAAAGCGTGACACCAAGTTTGTAGAGGAAATTTTATACAGTTTGCTCACCATATGCATGACAAATTTTATCATGAATTGCAACTTTAAACATGCCAAACGTGACTCCTTGTGAGTGACCAAAAAGGACTTAAGGTGAGGGTTTTAAGTGAGGGAAATGAAGACAATTCCAAGGAGGCTGAAGTGAGGAAAATAAATAGGATTTTTCAAGGTTCATTTGGGGAATTTTCCCACTATTTTGGTTGGAGGAAACAAAGCTTAGGTTTAGGGTTTTGGCTCTTCCTTTCTTCTTCTTTATGTCAATTTTATTTTTGTCCTTGTTCATGTTTTCTTTACTCATGTTAAGCTAGACTTATTGTTGAGTTTTCTTGGATGTAAATTTATTTTCAATGTTTGGTTATCTTAATGGATATTTAGGATTCTGTTCGAATGTCTTATCTTTATGCTTAAATGATTGTCTATTTGATTGTACTTTATGGATGAATGAAAGATTAGGCAATTGTGATTGATTGCTATTATTGACCATATGCCAGAATTGAGAAAGCCAAGGTATAAGAAGAGCTAAGTCATCAATCAAAACCGTTTTGAAAAATTTCTAGTAGTGACAGACTAGGATTAGATATTCATGGTAGTTGGTTAATCAATTCCTACCTACAAATATTTAATTACGTTTTTTGTATCATTCATTGTTAGTATTCGTATCCTAGGAAGGATAAATTAAATAGTGTTAGGGATCAAATAGATAGAAATATACTAGTTAACTCTAATATGTTTGATGAAATGCCTAAGTGAATATTGCCTCGCCTAGTTTAGCTTATGACAAAAGTAAAACACTTGCTAAGTTTGTTCCTCAGGAGATTCAATCCCAGAAGGCATACTTCTATAGTAAAACTACACCAATCTATTGTGCTTGTTAGACATTGGTCACTTATCTGGAAAGATTTCTTGAGGGAATTTAGAAGAAAATATATGCCAAAAGTGTATAAAGATGCCAAGAAAAAAAGAGTTCCTTGGCTTAAAATAAGGAAATATTATATTTATAGAGTATGAGATGAAATTTACTCAATTTTCTTATTATGTTTATGATATTATACCTACTGAAGGAGATAAATGCAGAAGGTATGAAAATGAATTGAATAATAAGATTGGAAGATAGATTAATAGAAATAAAATGAGGACTTATGCAAATTTAAAAGATGTGAGAATAAGAGTTGAGGAACTTTCAAAAGATGATGATAAAGGTGAAAGACAAAAGAGGAAAGTACACACGGGAGAGTCTAGTAGGCCTAGAAAAAGAGCTAAATTTACTCCGACCCATGCCAGACACAGGGGTTATATAGGATCTAGAACTCAAAATCTTAGATGTCTTTTAGTAGTGGAATTGGAAAAGGATATGATAGGGAGGATAGATTAGTGTAGCATTGGTTTTAGAATTTACCAAACCTATTTGTTTGTCCTATCAAAGAACGCCCAAGAGAATTTAGAATATTAATAAGGAATGTTATAAATATGGTCAGTTAGGGAATTTCTTCATTAATTGTCTAGAAAGATTTAATAGATGCAAAATAGAAAGATATTTATCTAGATTAACACCAAGAGTGCAGAGTAGCGGTCTAGCGACATTTACAACCAATGTTAGATGAGCTAAGGGTAAAGTAGTGATATTAGGTTCATCATCTAGCAGAGGTCAAAGAGCTTTAAGGACTAAACCATAAGAGCATGCTAGAGTGTTTGGTATGTCTAGGCAAGAATCTTCCAATACTCTTGAGGTTATCACTGATAAGTTACATTTATTTGATATTGTTTTTTATGCATTTATAGATCTGGTTTTACACATTCATTCATTACATCTAGAATGGTACATATACTGAAAGTAAAACCTAAATCATTGACTAAAAGCCTAAGATTCCATACTTTTTCCGTGAAATAATATGTAAAATATATAAGAATTGTGAAATAAAGACTCACACTATAGAGTTTCTAGCAGATCTAATCCTATTGGAATTAAATGAATTTGACATCATATCTGGAATGGATTGACGAGCTCAACATAGATCCAAAGTAGACTGCTTTGGAAAATAAGTAGTTATCAAATTAGAAGGAAAAAAACAAAATAATATTTTGTGGGGAAAGAAAGTTATAGCCTAGTTGTTTAGTATCAATCATATGGACATTTAAGATGATTTGAAAAGAGTGTGAAGGCTATTTAGCAGATGTGGTTCTTAAAGCTAAAATGTATGAAAATGTAAATGGAATATAAATAGTGGAAGAATACCTTAATGTATTTCTAGAAGATCTATTAGTATTAGAGAGACATAATTCACTATTGAGTTGATTCCTTATACAACACCTATATCTGTACAACCATATAAAATGGAACGAATAGAGTTGTAAGAATTGAAGAAGCAACTGCATGAGTTACTTGATATGGGGTTTAATCGATTGAGTGTTTCACTTTGGGAAACATCGATGTCGTTTCTAAAAGAGAAAGATGGAACCCTTTAGATTGTGCATTGACTATACAAAATTGAATCAAGATCAGTTATAGGGTGCTAAATGTTTTCAATGATTGACTCACGATCTGGTTATAATTAGTTGAAAATAGCAGAGGATGATGTTCTAAATACTGCTTTTTGAACCAAATATGGTCATTACGAGTTTTCAGTTATGCCTTTTAGTTTGATTAATGCTCCAACAACATTCATGGCATTGATGAACAAGATATTCCAGTCTTTTATTGATCAATTTATAATTGTCTTTATTAATAATATACTGGTATATTTGAAGAATATTAAAGAACACAAAGAATAGGAGTAGATTTTGAAAAGATAGAAGCGATATTAAACTGGGAACCTCTTAAAACAGTCACATGGGTACATAGTTTCCTTAGAATGGCTGATTATTATAGATAATTTTTGGAGGGATTCTTGATTAAAGCATCTCCACAATAAAGTTACTCAAGAAGAACATATCTATTCAGTGGAATAAGCATTGTGAATAAAGCTTTGATTAACTAAAATCCAGATTAACCATAGCTCCAGTTCTTACGATCCCACATGAAATAAATTATCAGTACATGATCTGAAACTATCCACAGTAGTGTTTGTTCTAAAAATTTATAGACATTACTTATATGAAGAGACATTTTAGAGATATATATAAATCATAAAAGTTTGAAATACTTGATGACCCAAAAATAGTTAAATATGAGGCAGTTGAGATGATTAGAGCTATTGAAAGACTATTGGAGCACAATCAAATATCATTTAGGAAAAGTAAATGTGGTATTTGATGCACTCAATGAAAAGTCCAGTTGTTCTTTATTTAGTTGAAGTTAGCACCAATAAGCGATTTACTCTAGTGGTTCTTTATTTAGTTTAAGTTAACACCAATGAGCGATTTACTAGCTCTATGTAGCTTAAACGCAAAGCTAGAAATGGCTGAATTTAGAGTGTTAATTGAAATGTTTGTTGTTAGATAGATGTTATTACATTGAATTGATTGATTAGGGTGCTGAGACACCATTATAATTGATTAATGAATTATCAATGATGAGATCTAGAGTATCTGTTGTTGGGTTTCCTACGTTTTTAAAACTTTTTGGCAGAGGAAACAATCATCAAGACACACAAGAAAACACCCAAGATCAACATATAATCAATTAAAAAACACATGCCATATAATCGGTTCAGAGCTAGGTTAAATAAAAACCAAAACTTGCTAAGAAAAATCCAACCTTTGGTTGTTTCTTGCTTGGCCGAATGGTCTAGGGCAATCTCCAAGTCTCTACCACCTTAGAATACACTAAGGTGACCTTTATGACACTAAATAAGAACCCCACGTGTGATTCCTCTATAGAATTAACATACAGATTAGCGAAAATGTGTACTAGCATAGGGAGAATTACGTACCACCTTTGTTTCTGTCAATTTGGATGAGTTTCAGGTGAAACTGAGGGCACCACAGTGATTATCCTATATAATCAGCCCTTAAATCTCACTTCACTCTTGAGAGAAGACCTAGAAATCACTCTCTTTGATTTCTTTGAGGAGGCTCAAGGCTAGGTTAATGGTGTTTAGGGGACGACTCATTGATGGTAAAAGACTAGGGTTTTCTCTTTCATAAAGTCACTTTAAAGAAAAGAGTTTTCTAGGTTACAACACTAAACAATCCTAATGCCTTTAGGACTTGTTTAAGTGTTGAATTTAAAATCAAAATCTTTCAAAACATTATCTTAGCCGTGTACCATTTGGATAATTAAAAGAATAATTATCCTTATCTTAATTTAAGACATGTCTTGTCTTAATTTAAAACATACCTACTATATTATCTCTCTCTTTATTTCTTAGATATTTTCATTTAAGCCATCATATGTAATAAATAATCTTTGTCCTAAATTCAAGTAAGAAATATTATTTCTCATCCGTCTTGGGCCCAATTACCTTTTGACCTAAGGTGAAATACTAAAATTACCCTTTTAGGTTTTTTGCTATCCGCATGCGATCTGTAGGACTATTTAATAAAGCTAATGAGTTTAATAACTCATAAATCATAGGTGGTCTCTAGTAAGACACTATGATCATCCTAAATTAAATAGCCGACGAGCGGTTTCAATAACCCTACTACAACTCAAATAAATCCCTTGACCTAGATATCTTGATTTAGGATAAGGCATGTTGCTAACACCCTTATTTAAAACTAAATCACTTTTATTGATCTCTATGACAAAATTGATAAGTTCAAATAAATGACCTAATCATTTCGTTCGGGTGCGGCCACACTCTTCCAATCTTGTCTATCAAGCGGCCAGTGATATCATCTCTCATTGAGAGGGTCAATTCCTTCACTTCACTCCTGCTCTCAATTATGATTCGTAGCATACCCAATCATACCCATACTTGTCAACCTTTTACGGCCACATTAGGCGTATGTCAAAGTACCTAAAAATCACAACAAGAGACACAGTGATTTCTAGTCTAAGGATAACATTTGACATTGCAAATGGTGATCGCTCTCCAAGTATAATGCTCTACATTATACCTATGCACTTTGCTATATATCCTAAATATCTATGACCCATAGAACATGATCATCTACAAAGTACATACTAGTCTTAATTTATTTCTATTCTCATAGAAACAAGTGATTAGGGATATTCAGAATGTTAATCTCATATCTTCTAGGCTCTACTATCAAGGTCCTCAACCTTGATACCTCAAGTGATTAATTAACATTCTTGGATATTTTATCAAACACATACCATAGGTCAATACATGATATGATAAAATAATGCCTTATAATTTTATTACTCAATAATAAAAGTTACAGAGGATTGGGCTAGGGCTTACACTAACATCTGTACCAAATATAGTTGAGATTAGATAGGAAATACTGGATGAAGCACATAATGCTCCATTTGTTATGCATCTAGGTATCACAAAATGTACCATACTCTAAAACACAATGATTGGTGGCCAAACATGAAGAAAGATATAACAGAATTTGTATCCATATTTTTATTTTATCAGAAAGTGAAAGCTAAATATCAAACACTTACAGTTAACTTCAGTCACTACCAACACCGGTCTAGAAATGGGAAATAATTACTATGGATTTTGTGATAGGATTACCACGTACGCAAAATGGGAAAGATGCATCTTGGGTAATTGTTGATAGAATAACCAAGTCTACACATTTCTTTCATATTAGAACGGGAATATCTCTAGAACAATTTCATTTTATTGGATATCTTTTGTCTTAGTTGTTTTCTTTGCCTTAGGATGAACTAATTTCTACATGGATATCTAGATGAGACGAGTCCTATGATGGATTAAGTGTTATGATTTTGAATTGTTATTATTTTTAATGAAATTATTGAGATTCAACCATGTTGCTTTTACCTGCCTAATTTTGAATTAGGTTCTTAACTTCATTTTAATTAATTGAGAAATTGTCATTTATATTAGGTTTAGCATGGTTAAAAGAAGTTGCCTGCGGTTCTAGAGATAAAATTATAGAACTTCCCCATATTAGTGTAGAGATAATAGAGGAATGTATAAAATGGTAATGCTGGACTAGGGGTTTTAGTTCAAAAGAGATTTTGACTAATCAACCTAATCTTAGTTGTTATTTAATCGAGAGATACTTTAGCATATAATAGACATTCTCGTGGTCCAATACTCATTGATATTCAATAATAATTTAATCATACACAGATGAAATCTTAGGATGAGTAGGGTTTAGCGTATCAAGTTTTTGGCTCTGTTGCTGGGAATAGTTCAGTTTTAGGAAATCATTCTATTTATTACTCTAATCATTTTACATTTCTTGTTTGTTTCATTTTATTTTCTTAGCTTTAGGTAATATCACTGGATTTTATGCTTGGGTGTGTTCTATTTGTGTTCTTGTAGGTTTCAGGTTGTCAATGACTAGGAGTGAGAGCTTCGATGTCATCAAAATTGGCCCAAAAATCAACGCACATTCCTTAAAACATCATGTACTTATTAAGTATTTAATCATCTAATTAAACCTAATTTTACTTAAGATACAGAATATTTAAAAACTTTAAAAAAAATCATACATCAGGTATGTGTATAATAGTATACAGCCCTACCTGTAGCTCAGTCTAAAACATAGCTCGTGTTAGTGTAATACGTCTCATGGGCATGACCTCGTATTATAATACCACGTTCTTGTTAATCTACAATACATAACTCATGTTTTTTAGGCATGGTTGGTATGCAGCTGTTGTATTCCTGTAATAAACCAATTGTCAATATCTACTTATTTCATTTCATACAATAGTTATTTCATATAAACATAACAGAACACATATAATACAACAACTATTTATACAGATAACTCTACAAATGATTCTCTTTGACTGTAGAGAGAGGAAGTGCTGAGGAGTGACAGCTGACCCACTTGTTGACATGTCACTGTGATCTTTCATTTACCACGTATTCCTAAAATACAAATCATAGTTGTATGACTTACGGGCTCAGTGAGTAATCATGTATGATTAATTATCACTTTATGATAATGCCTACTTAGTAAATTGAAATTCATGTTAATACTCATTTTCTTTATTTAATTCTACTATACTGTATTTGTATTCTATAGTGATTTACTATTCCTTTATATTTGAATCATATCATCTGTGATTGAAATCGTATTTGTATCGTAAATATTCATTTACAAAAGTCATGCAATCCTGTATAGATGAAACTATAAACCTGTTAGCCAAAGTTGTGATCCTATACAACTGAAGCTATTGTCCTGTACAGCTGAAGTTGTGATTTGTGTTGATATCTTGTATAGCCAAAGTTTTATAACTGTATATATGAACACAAAAATAACGTTCATGTACCTATTCATATTTTGTTCTGTATTTCCTGTACCTATTTATAATTTTAATGTATATATATATATATATATATATACATTCTCATATTCTATATTTTCTCTTTTTCTTTTGTTTCATAACTTTATACGACCATTTAATCGTATATTCATATATAAATTCGTTAATCGTATTTGCTAGTATATGATCATATATGTATATCCATAATACCATTTTTGTAAATATGAAATCATGAATGATCATGAACTTCCTATCGCATTGAAATCTTTGTTTTTCTTTTAAAGGTATATTCTGTAATCATTATTTTTTATTCCTTATTTATAATTATTTTCAGACTTATTTTAGTTATATTATCATAAGGTCATTTCCTAGGATTTCACCTATAATCATAGTTATCCTATCATCAATTTCTCACACTCTAGAAAATTCTAACATTTCTCATATAATTCATATCTCTAACTAATCACACAATTATCATGACATGTACTTCTTATTATCTTTTTCTTTAGGTGTTCACACATAACACTATATTAAGTGAGTGTAGATTATTCACCTATAATTTCGTATTTTTTCAAACTTCTTTATCCTATAATCCAGTCCCGTTAATTAAATCGACTTCCTATATAACCATCCACGATATCCTCTATAAATAAAATCTTAAAAATATATTATCCCCAAAAATCCAATATTGTTTTCTTACCGTTCATGCCGTGGTTTTTCAGTATCGATTATAGTAATCAATTTCCTGCTCAATTCCACGATCTATTACATGTCCCTAGCTCGATTCCTAGCCCATTACTCTTAAATCTCTCTTTCTTTCTTTCCCCTCTTTCCTCTCTTTCTCTTTTTTTCTCGACTACCTCTCCTTCTCTCTCGTTTATTTTCCAATTGCCTCAGCTTTCTAAAGTTTTCACCTGCTTCTTTCCTTTTTATAAACGAAACTAGGCATTGTCATGCTTTAATTTCCAAAGCATTCCAATTTTTCAACAGATCAACAAAGTACTCGTGGTCGTAAAGGCTTGCGCGGTCGTGCCCACTCCTTGTACTTTACTGTCGCCCTTTGTACTTTACTCTCATGCTTTGTACTTTTCTTCCATCCTTTGTACTTTGCTTCCACCCCTTGTACGTTACTTTACTTCCTAAAACTTCATTATTTTATATATATTTACAATCAACTTTATATCAACTCATAATAAATCTCGTATTTTCTTTAACTTATCAATTAAATTATTAATTGCATTAATCAGTTTAAATATCTATTTAATTATAAGTTTTAAGGATGAGAATGTTACATTACTCCTCTGACACCGTGAACAACTACAGAGAGACAAAGCTTCAATTGATCCTAAAGGAAAAAGCAACTCAGATATAGAGGATTCAATAACTTATGGTATGAGCGATTCAAAACCAAGGACAATGTTTGACTATGCTCGGCTAGATATGACAGGCACTATATCTAGCATAGTCAGACAACGGTGGTGACTAACAACTTTGAGTTTGAGCCGAACATCATCCAAATGATCCAACAGTATGTGAAATTTGATGGTTTATAGGATGAGGATCCTAATGCTCACCTTTCAAACTTCCTGGAAATCTATGACACGTTAAAAATAAATGGTGTTTACGATAGTGCCATCAAACTGAGATTGTTCCCCTTCTCCTTGAGGGCACGTGCTAAACAGTAGCTCAAATATTTGTCATAAGGTTCTATAGACACTTGGGATGTGTTAGCTGAACGGTTCTTGGCCAAGCATTTTCCATCTGTTATGACAGGAAAACTAAGGAATGACATCTCCTTATATGCTCAACTAGAGTCGGAGACTTTATATGATACATGGGAGCGATTTAAGGATCTACTTCAAAGATGCGCACACCAAGGTCTGTGTAACGCCCTGAAAATTTTTCGTCGATAAATAACATTAAATTATTGAAATAATAATAAATAAAATGGTTGATATAAGGTTGATATGAAAATGAGTGGGAAAAATAAAATAAATAAATAGATAAAAATTATTTTTCCGGAATTTCCAAAGTACGCGCAGTGGGGAGTGAAGAACGCGGTGTCGTTGCCACCACGCGTACTAAAAGACGCGGTGTCGTAGCGAATACGCATAGTCGGCAGCCACCCCGCGTACTTTCATAAATGTCA